>JASTWR010000858.1:0-74684 GCA_030770355.1 Harpagoxenus sublaevis
TATATATATATATATATATATATCATATTATATATATATATATATATGTATGTAATAGTATTGTAATATATATGTATATAATGTATGTATGTAATATGCATGACATGTAAAATGTAAACAATTTTATGTTTTTTTATAATATAAATATATATATTATAAAATAAATTGATTTGTGCATGCATATATACATATATTAGAGTGGTCCTTAAAAAGGGTAATATCGAAGTTTGACTGCTCGAACGTTCGGAAGACTCAAAATAAATTAAAAAAAATTGTGCAAAAGCGCAGCTTTCTATCTCAATTTTAACACGTGCCGCAGAGCACTTAAATTTTTCTATTAAAATCAAATAGCAAATGATTTAGTATAAATGCAATAACAATCGGAAAAATTTGAAACTTGGCAATTCTCTTGCCTATAGTTGTACCTGTCTTCTGAAATTTTTATAGATTTTTATCTACATATTTCAGGTTGCTAGTGGTCGATGAAAATAATTTATTTTTATAATTTTTTAAGCAAATAGCAAATAATTTTAGTATGAATGCAATAACGATCGAAAAAATTTGAAACTTGGCAATTCTCTTACCTATAGTTGTACCTATCTTCTGAAATTTTTATAGATTTTTATCTACATATTTCAGGTTGCTAGTGGTCGATGAAATAATTTTTTTTAATTTTTGAAAAATCAAAGAAATATTGTTTATATCAGAAGATAGGTACAACTATAGGTAAGAGAATTGCTAAGTTTTAAATTTTTCCGATTGTTATTGCATTCATACTAAAATCATTTGCTATTTGCTTAAAAAATTGAAAAAATAAATTATTTCATCGATCACTAGCAACCTGAAATATGTAGATAAAAATCTATAAAAATTTCAGAAGATAGGTACAACTATAGGTAAGAGAATTGTCAAGTTTCAAATTTTTCCGATCGTTATTGCATTCATACTAAATCATTTGCTATTTGATTTTAATAGGAAAATTCAAGTGCTCTGCGGCACGTGTTAAAATTGAGATAGGAAGCTGCGCTTTTGCACAGATTTTTTTCATTTATTTTGAGTCTTCCGAACCGTTCGAGCAGTCAAATTCAAAATTACCCTTTTTAAGGACCACTCTAATATATATATGCATGCACAAATGTGAAAGTCAATCCTTTTCATCGTGTTCGCAATTCAAATTATAATTGCAGATGTTGTCTCTCGTGATAATATTCCTACACGTTATCATTTATGATGCACTATAATCGCAAATTAACTATATCCATCTCATAGGTATACATACATACACTAAAAATGAAAAATAAAGCATAATTTTTATTTTCTATTTTATTTTAATTTACACCTCAACATAAGAGAAGACTACTTACATTTTCAGTCAAATTAGAAAAGCAAAATATTGATTATAATGCGTAATTTAAAAAACGCAGCAGTAAAATTATATTAAACAAATAAAAACTAAATATGATTTAAAAAATAAAAACACTTTTAAAAAGAGAGATAAGCAAAAATACACAAGAAATACACCCTTATATTATTTTAGAAATTCAAATATATAAAATAAAAAAGTGATCTGAAAAGTGGCTTGTAATAGACGGAACTTAACCTTATTCAGTCACACTTCCCGAGAATCCCGTACCGGTCACACTGGGTGAAATACACCCCACAACTTTGAAACGCCCACTTTGAACGGCTGCCGCGAGAACCAACGGGCCGAAAAATATACCACCGACGGGGATCGATACTTGAATGTCCCAACTACCTGTAGATGACGGCAAAAGGCCCATTTCCATTGGTTTACTGGGTCGTTTTTGAGGTCAAAAAAACGCTGGGGTGTATTTTCACCCAGTGTGACTGAATAGGGTTAATCAAATCTTCCAATTCCATTTCATTAATAATATATATATATATATATTTAATGGAAATGGAATTGGAAGGTTTTCCACCTCGACCTGTTTGCCCCTTTCTTCCCCCCCCCCCCCTATTTTTAAATTGTGGAGGCGGCCGTGGAAATTGTGGCGGCGGCGGTGGATAATATTGTTGCGGCGGCGGCGGCGGCGGACATTGTATTACAACATAATGATATTAATAATTAAGATTTTCATTCAGTTTGTTATCAATACTGTTCATCAGCTGCGTTACCCTCTGCTCTGATGCTAAGACTGACAATGAGTGTATATTTTCCTATATAAAGATAGAATAAAGGCCGTAGCCGGATAAGAAGGGTCAATGTTCCTCCACACGGATTATGCTCATTTTTTTGCTTTGATTGCTATCAGTGTCTCTTACAATTTAGTCAAATATTAGCCTTTAACATTGAACTGTTTTGCTGTAAGAAATAAAAATAAAAATTTCGAAAATAATTTATATCTTTTAATCGGCTGAACCGATTGTTGAAATTTTAATATGTTGTAGATATTATTGAGACACATTTTTGGAAAATTCGGGAAAGGTTTATGATGACAGAAACATTGATAAAAAAATAAATAAATGTTCTCGATTTTTTTCAGTCCCGATATCTTTCTTGTACAATTATGAACAAATTTTTCTAGAATCTTGGAGCAGTTTCTTATCGGACATAATTTTTTGGAAGCAATAAAATGGGTAGGCGGTACTTTTAAAAAATAAAGTATTCTTCTTTTTTTTTTAAATATGATGCTTTTGGTGCGGTCGCCATATATTTTATGTAGAATTTTGAGACAGTATTCTACAAGTAATTTTTTCGAGCCAATAAAATAGGTAGGCAAAAGTTTATAAAAATAAGATTTTTTTTATTTTTTAAATTTATGATGCTTTTTGTACCATTGCCATATTTATTTTGTTATGTAATGTTTTATAATGTAATTAGACTTTTGAGACGGTATTTTACAAGTACTTTTTTTGAACCAATAAAATGGGTAAAAGGTACTTTAAAAAACAAAATATTTTTTTTCAAAGTTATAAGTTTTTTGGTACCATCACCATATTTTTGTTTAGAATCTTGGAATGGAATCCTACAAGTAATTTTCTGGAATCGATTAAATAAATAGGTGCAGGTACTAAAAAAATAATAAAATAAAGTATATTGAAATAATTATAAAAGGATAAACTTTAATCGTATTAAATCAAATGTTTATTAATAAAGTACACATACACATACACGTACACACACTCAAAATAATGAAGTATACATACACATTCGTTCACATAATCACTCTCATACTATTATTTACACTATTTATAGTTTGTATATTTATATGGATGGACTAATCTTTATCACTATCTTTATTGATAATAGGCGTGATGCCGGCGGTTTTAAATATATTTAGTATGTATATATTTAATATTGTTTATTTTATTTTATTTTTTATTTTTATTTTATTTTTTTATTTATTTTATTTAATATATTATATATTTAATATTTAAATATATTTAAAACAGACGGCATCACGCCTACTATCAATGAAGATAGTGATGAAGATTAGTTCATCCATATGAATATAACTGTAGATAATAGTATGAGAGTGATTATGTGAACGAATGTGTATGTGTACTCCATTATTTTGAGTGTATGTATACGTGTATGTGTATGTGTACTTCATAAAAAACATTAGATTTAATACGATTATAGTTTATTCTTTTATAATTATTTCAATTTACTTTATTTCATTATTTTTTTAGTACCTGCATCTATTTATTTAATTGATTCCGGAAAATTACTTGTTGTAGAATTCCATTCCAAGATTCTAAACAAAAATATGGCGATAGTACCAAAAAGCTGTGATAATTTCGAAAAAAAAAGATTTTGTTTTTTTAAAGTACTTTTCACACATTTTACTGGTTCGTAAAAATTACTTTTTGTAGAATACTATCCCAAAATTCTACATAAAATATATGGTAATCGTACCAAAAGCATATATCATATTTTAAAAATATGAAAAAAATACTGTATTTTTTAAAAGTACTACCTACTTATTTTATTGCTTCCAAAAAATTATGTCCGATAGGAAACTGCTCCAAGATTCTAGAAAATTTTTTTCGTAAATGTACAAGAAAGATATCGGGACTGAAAAAAATCAAGAACATTAATTTATTCTTTTTATCAATCTTTCTGTCATCAGAAATCTTTCCCGAATTTTCCACAAATGTGTTTCAATGATATCTACAACATATTAAAATTTCATCAAAATCGGTCAAGCCGATCAAAAGATATAAATTATTTTCAAAATTTTATTTTTATTTTTTACAGAAAAACAGTTCAATGTTAAAGGCTAATATTTGACTAAATTGTAAGAGACACTGATAGCAATCAAAGCAAATCAATTTATTGTATTCACGCACATGTGTGCATAAGAATATATGTAATTTATAAAAAGCGGGTGCTTGTTAGCCTTGGTACGTTACTGCCTTCTGCTACGGACGGCCAGAAAGCATTTTCGGGCCGTATTGCTGAATCCGTGCGTCCGCGTAAGCAATTTAGTGGTGTGTGTACGTGTACGGACATACACCACTACATGGAACCTGAAATTAGTTTTTCAACGTTGGTGACACTGAAACCGGAGTTTCGCGTTGCCACCACGCGAGGTCTCCAATATCAATTCGGAGTTTGCCTGGGTCTCCTGGGGCCAAATTCTGTACACGATACCGACAACCATCGGTGTCGTTGCGCAGCTTTTATACGATACGAAAAACCTGCGCAACGACACCGATAGTTGTCGGTATCGTGTACAGAATTGGGCCCCTGGGGCCAAATTCTGTACACGATACCGACAACTATCGGTGTCGTTGCGCAGGTTTTATACGATACGAAAAACCTGCGCAACGACACTGATGGTTGTCGGTATCGTGTACAGAATTTAGGCCCTGCCGACCCTTAAGACAATACTTGTTTCAAAAAACTTTATTTTGACTAGTGTTCACTTCGAAAAAGAATATAGTTTACAAGAAATATAAGGAAATCAAAGAATTTTAAGGTGCAGTTTTACAATAATAAAGTGTTTAAACATACTGAAATACGTTTTGTTCTCTCTAGTTGTGTCTAACCTTAAAATTTGGAAGTCGTATAGCAATATGGAAAAATCTAAAAGTAAATCAAAACATTTTACATCACTTCAAAAAACATTATTTTTTGATATATTAAAAAGGTATAAGCATATAATAGAAGTGAAGAAAAGCGACTCTACTACGCTAAAAGATAATGACGTAGCTTGGTTAGAAATTTGTAACGAGTTTGATCTATCACACCTAAGCACGCAAGAGGTAAGAAAATTACATAATAACATTGATTTAGCTCTTATTCATACTGATATTTATTGATATTTTTATAGAATACATTCATATATATTGCTTTTACAACAGCTTTTTCGAAGAACTTTCTGACTAGTGTTTACTTCGAAATAGAACAAACATATTTGTAAAATTATTATTATATTTTTTATAATTATGTGTTGTGAATGTAATTTTTTGTAGTATGAACATGCAGGATATAGATTTGCGAGATTTGGATAATATTCCCGATTTTTTGGACGTCGAGAGTGAAGATGAAATAGAAGAAATTGTTGTGCGTGCTCCGAAACGTTATATACGAGATGGACAAAACCTTTTCCAGTTTCATGATGAAAAAGAGTTTAAACGCCGCTTTCGATTTTCAAAAGAAGCTGTCATACATGGTCTACCAAAGTAGAAGAAAATATGGCTAAAATAAATAATCGAAGTCCTCCTATTGCTCCTGTGTTGCAATTACTTGTGTGTCTAAGATTCTACGCCACTGCAAGTTGTCAGGTAATAAAATTTGAAAAAGGCAGAGAGAAATTTGTTTATGTCTGAGTTATAATTGCATATTTTGAAATTATTTATTTCCTTGTAGTTAGTATTAGCGGATATAATAAGCATATCACAGCCTACTCTTTCAAGAATCATTTTTCGTGTTTCGGTATTACTTGCTGGAAACATCCACCGTGTCATAAAGCTGCCTTCCTCTGTGGAGCAAATTAACGAAAACCGTACTTTATTTTGGAACTTGGGATTTGGAAATGGAGGTATTGGGTTACCTGGAGTTGATGGTGCTATCAACTGTACTCATATTTACTTGACTCAATGCAGATTTGAAAATATTGAAGAAGTATAAAGGAATCGCAAAGGATACTTTTCTTTCAATGTACAAGTACGTAATATTTTATCCAATAGAGAATGTATAGAATTCATTTTTGCAACCTTAAGATTTATATATCAATTTTATTACACAAATATATATATATATTTATAATATTTACATTATTATTTAGGCCATCGTCGGACCACGAATGGAATTTCTGGACATCATACCAGAATGGCCAGGAAGCCAACACGACAGTCGTATCTTCCAAAATTCCAGAATTCTATTGCAATTATTAAGAGATATTTTTTGATATATTAAGTATTACGATAAAGACTGAATTCTGTTGCAATTATTAAGAGATAATAAGAAAGAAATAATATATTATGTTGCGAGTATAAAGAAAGCTTACTTACTTTGTAAACTTAAGTATCGAAGATTATTGGAAAAAGTATAAAAGGTTGTGTTTATTGAAATAAGTATTGAAAATTGTTCCTTTTAGCTTTTTCTTTCTTTTAAGTAAACGGTTGTTTATTTTATATGAATATAAGTGTAATACATTTTACATACTTTATTATACTTTACATATGTTTCTCGAACAAATTGATATTTGTATGTGCTACAATAAATTAAATAAATATAAACTCATACTTATATAAACTTTCTTTTACATCCTATTAATTTAAGAGATGTTATTAATCCCCATTAGACTTATTCTGTCACATCTATACCATATCGGTGAAAAATACATTCAACTGTTTGCCATTTAACAACCATTCCTGACAGAGGTGTCAGGTTCTTCTCAATGAAATCATATACATATATTACAAAACATACGTATATACATAACCAGATGAATAACTTCTTTTATTCTGTAAATAATAAATATTATGTTACAAAATAATTTCAATAGTCCGCGTTTGTATTTAATAAAATATTTTATTTACCTTTACTTTTTTAATTAATAAAATAAACGTTGTATAAGTGTGTCTCTCATAATAAATCCATCTGCTGGTTGCCATTCTGGACGGTTTACATCATTCTCTTCATTATCATTATCATCAATGATTTCATTCTCTTCTTCGTCATCTTGCGGCAATACATTATCGTAGGTTAAGCGAAAGATTATGCAAAACTGCACATGCTACAATAATTGTTGTGCTGCATATCAGTTTTGTCGTTAGTCCTCGGGCTAAGCAAGGAAATCGCCGTTTCCATACTCCAAATGTTCTTTCCACTATTTGTCTTGTTCGTCTATGAATATTATTGTAGGTTAGCTGTTCATCTGTTATTGCATTTAGAAAAGGAGTCAGAAGAAATGGCAGACAAGGATAGCCATTATCTCCTATCAATATACCAGTTAATTCACATCTCATATATCGCATATAAATTCTGTAGTTTTGGAAGATACGACTGTCGTGTTGGCTTCCTGGCCATTCTGGTATGATGTCCAGAAATTCCATTCGTGGTCCGACGATAGCCTAAATAAGAATGTAAATATTATAAATATATATGTGTATTTGTGTAATGAAATTGATATTTAAATCTTAAGGTTGCAAAAATAAATTTTATACATTCTCTATTGGATAAAATATTACGTACTTGTACATTGAGAGAAAAGTATCCTTTGCGATTCCTGTATACTTCTTCAATATTTTCTAATCTGCATTGAGTCAAGCGAATATGAGTACAGTCGATAGCACCATCAACTCCAGGTAACCCAATACCTCCATTTCCAAATCCCAAGTTCCGAAATAAAGTACGGTTTTCGTTAATTTGCTCCACAGAAGAAGGCATCTTTATGACACGGTGGATGTTTCCAGCAAGTAGTACCGAAACACGAAAAATGATTCTTGAAAGAGTAGGCTGTGATATGCTTATTATATCTGCTAATACTAACTACAAGGAAATAAATAATTTTAAAATATGCAATTATAACACTCAAAGATATAAACTTATTTCTCTCTGCCTGTTTAAAATTTTATTACCTGAAAACTTGCAGTGGCGTAGAATCTTAGACACACAAGTAATTGCAACACAGGAGCAATAGGAGGACTTCGATTATTTATTTTAGCCATATTTTCTTCTACTTTGGTAGAAGACCATTAGTATGACAGCTTCTTTTGAAAATCGAAAGCGGCGTTTAAACTCTTTTTCATCATAAAACTGGAAAGGGTTTTGTCCATCTCGTATATAACGTTTTGGAGCACGCACAACAATTTCTTCTCTTTCATCTTCACTCTCAACGTCCAAAAAATCGGGAATATCATCCAAATCTCGCAAATCTATATCCTGCACGTTCATACTACAAAAAATTATATTCACAACACATATTTATAAAAAAAGATAATAATTTTACAAATATGTTTGTTCCATTTTGAAGTAAACACTAGTCAGAAAGTTCTTCGAAAAAGCTGTTGTAAAAGCAATATATATGAATGTATTCTATAAAAATATCAATAAATATCAGTATGAATAAGAGTTAAATCAATGTTATTATGTAATTTTCTTACCTCTTGCGTGCTTAGATGTGATAGATTAAACTCGTTACAAATTTCTAACCAAGCTACGTTATTATCTTTTAGCGTAGTAGAGTTCCTCACTTCTATTATATGCTTATACCTTTAATATATCAAGAAATAGATTTTTTTTAAATAATGTAAAATGTCTCGATTAATTTATATATTTTTCCATATATTACTAGATAATTATAATACTGCTTATACTGCCATATGACAATTTCGGTTTAAGGTTAGAAAACTTATTTCTGTTTAGTACTACATACGTTAATACAATGGTGTAAAGCTGCGTCTTGAATCTAATGTTTCCATTGGAGGAACCAGTGGAAATATCACGGAAATAGCCGAATACAGAATAAGCATGGTCTTAAGTACATCTTTACTAAGTTAATCTCAAATCAAACAAGACTCACTTCAGTGGAAACTTCTTCGCAAAGATTATCTTATTTCACGACTATGAAATGTATCAATCTTGAGACGGTCTGGTGTTGCATAAGCAGACTTGATCAAGATCGTCTTAAGCGTTGACTTGAGATTGGACTATGAATACCGGCCTAAAGCCTTGTGTCCACGATCCGAGAACTCGGTCCGAGTTTCGGTTTAAGCCAATCAACTTGCAGCTCTTACAGAAAAGTAGCAGTTTCATTGGCTTAAAGTCTTGTGTCCACGATCCGAGAACTCGGTCCGAGTTTCGGTTTAAGCCAATCAACTTGCAGCTCTTACAGAAAGGTAGCAGTTTCATTGGCTTAAACCGAAACTCGGACCGAGTTCTCGGATCGTGGACACAAGGCTTTAAACCGAAACTTGGACACAGTTCTAGCATCGTGAACACAAGGCTTTATATATTTCAGTGGGCGCTGATAATAGAAACAACGACACCCTACTTTGTAATAAAATTCCCCAATAAGCCTGTCAAAACTCCATCAATCAAAATTAATGATTCGTCGAGAATCAACCAATCGAGAGACGACCCACTGAAAATATATTTCAGTGCTCACACCACGCGTTGGCGCCACCTTCAAATTCAAAATGCTGCTCGAATTCCGTTCTAGAGTCTGCTCTCAGTCCTCAGATCTTGTTGCCGTTAGCAATGATCATGAAGAATAGAACTAAGGAGGACGAACTCCATGTTTCGAGATAAGCCCAAAACCCGGTTACAGTAGTAGTTCGAAAACCATACACCGACAACGCTACGATCGACATACTGACATCTGGTCTGGCAGTGGGGGAAGAGACAGGAGAGGAGATAGGATATGGGGTCCGCAGGAGAAATTGCTCCGCGTAGCATTTCTTTAAGCTTAGCGCACTTATGGACCCTATGTGAACATGGTTTTATTCTTTAAACCATGTAATTTATTATTTCTCCTTTCACTAGGACTTCCCGATTTACAACCGGGAAATGAGCACACAGTTTTCATTTCAGAAAATCGTTCTTCTTCACTTATACTATGTTTTATACGCGAGTGTTACTTCTACAGTAACTTTACGATAATTTACTCCACGTAAACGAGTGAATTATCGCAATTAGTTATTACAGAAATAACGCTCGCGTAAACTATACTCAGCTGATCGCGCGCGACTATCACGAGTGTAGTAATCTACTAACATACAGTCGGTCGCAAAAAGGTTGCAACACATTTTTTTGGATGGGTTTTGGAACGCAGAAATATTTTGAGACGGCGAACGACTCTCTAGGTGCGTTTAGTGAGTGAGTGGTTCAGACAGCTGTCAGCCTGACAGAAGACTATATACAGGGTATGCACATACTAAAAGGTGAAACAAGACATCGTATTATAACGTCTTTTTGCAATAATTTTATTTAATAATAAAAAAATATAAATGTAAGTAATATAAATAAAAATATACAATGTTATAGATATATTTTATTATATATATCTAGATATTATACTTATATATATAATATAAATACTTTTAATTTAATAATTTTATATAAATTTTTGAAATGATTTTGTAAAAGAAGTTTTGCGGAAGAGTTACGTTACTTTAATAACACTTGTAATAATCAATTAAAGAAATTGTTTATTATATTATTATTATATATAACGTTTTATATAATGTCTTCACTAATTTTGTAATAATTAAAACTTTAAAAATCCGTTTTATACATATGTGTGCAACGACAATTAATATAATATTATTAATAATGTGACACACAAAGTTTACATAATTATTTTACTTAACAATTTTTAGGAAAAGATGTATAAACTTTTGCTTACGCTTCTTGAGAAGATATATCTTCTCAAGTAAGCAAAAGTTTATGCATCTTTTCCTAAAAATTGTTAAGTAAAATAATTATGTAAACTTTGTGTGTCACTTAACTTATCAATTTTTAGGAAAAGATGCATAAACTTTTGCTTACGCTTCTTGAGAAGATATATCTTCTCAAGTAAGCAAAAGTTTATGCATCTTTTCCTAAAAATTGTTAAGTAAAATAATTATGTAAACTTTGTGTGTCACATTATTAATAATATTATATTAATTGTCGTTGCACACATATGTATAAAACGGATTTTTAAAGTTTTAATTATTACAAAATTAGTGAAGACATTATATAAAACGTTATATATAATATAATATAATAAACACTTTCTTTAATTGATTATTACAAGTGTTATTAAAGTAACGTAACTCTTCCGCAAAACTTCTTTTACAAAATCATTTCAAAAATTTATATAAAATTATTAAATTAAAGTATTTATATTATATATATAAGTATAATATCTAGATATATATAATAAAATATATCTATAACATTGTATATTTTTATTTATATTACTTACATTTATATTTTTTTATTATTAAATAAAATTATTGCAAAAAGGCGTTATAATACGATGTCTTGTTTCATCTTTTAGTATGTGCATACCCTGTATATAGTTTTCTGTCAGGCTGACAGCTGTCTGAACCACTCACTCACTAAACGCACCTAGAGAGTTGTTTGCCGTCTCAAAATATTTCTGCGTTCCAAAACCCATCCAAAAAAAAGTGTTGCAACCTTTTTGCGACCGACTGTACACTCGCACTGTATACATGAATACTCAGTAATGGCACGGAAGCGACATCTCGATTAGCACTTCGAACTAATATCGACAACCACTTTTGGGCTCATGAATCTGACGCATCGCCTATGGGAGTTCGTCCTCCTTAGTTCTATTCTTCATGGCAATGATGAAAGACGTGGACGGACGAGCGGCGCTCGACGTTCGGATGAATTTCGGATAGAGACGCGCGAACAATCCGACGATATGCCGGGCTTACGCGCGATTTGCAGCGCCTAACATGTAACGCGAGAGCAAGAATGACGATCGCGTCGAACGTGGTGCTGACGGATACCGTGGAAATGCACGACTCCGAGGTGCCATCCACGCCGCCATCTTGAATCAGCTGTCAAGCAGACGATACAGGTATGAAGCACATTTCTGACAAGTTCTGGCATCTAATTATCATAATTCTGTCGGTGATTCGTGAGCAGAAAAATGATATTGTCGAAACTTGCACTTGCATATTTTTTTATCGCAAATACTTTTTGATACCCTATTTTCGTTTCTGAAGAATGCGCACATACAAATGATATAACAATATAATATTATTATTATTATATCTAATAATTTCGAGAACATATTATGTTCACGAGAACTGCAAATATTCGAAGAACAGGAGAGTTTGTAAGAAAAATAGTTGATTGTAACAAACACTTTAATATATATCTCGATTGTGTAGTACACTATTCACGAGAAATAATTGGCAATGAATTCGATTGAATTATAACGAGTTGCGAAGCGTGTGACAAAAGAGATATTTACGAAAAAAGTGAAATGCATTGTCGTACTATTAGCGATGAATTGCCTTTTTCATTAGCATGATTTTAATCGTTTATCGGATTTAATGTTTTGCGACACATGCACGATTTTCAGACAAATTATTTACAGCATACTATATGATTTCAGCACATTATTTGATGATCTCTGGTGGGACATGGAAATATCTGAAGGCGATGTACAAATAAGAAATCAGCCAACAAACTTGATCTCAGTGTACAATAAGCGGAAAGATGATGAACCTGAGGCGGATCTTAATGAAGTCGAAATAATTACATCAGCGCAGCATTTTTGCGCAATCGAGATCAGAGAGACCAAGAACTATGATGAGAAAACGGTTGACAAAGACCAGAGTGAAGCAAACGAATCAAACACTTCGGAACCTACTTTAGAAAACATACAACATACCGAGAACGGCACTATTACCAACGTACTAACGGATCCAATTTATTTAGACACCTTGGACTCTGATTCCATAAATATCGAGTTCCAAAAACAGCCGAACGCAACGGAAGTGTTCATTCGAAACGACGAACAAATACAAACGACCAATTACAATATATCTACAGTGACGATATCAAACGAACTCCTGGACGGATTTAATATCAATATAAAGAAGGAAGATGACGAAGATCACAACACATTGTACACCGCGGAATGGTTATGCGACGGCAATAACGACGCCAATATACGACTGAGGATCTTGAAGGATGCCAAACAAAATATACAAATTCCCGTTGATGTTGGCACCAACGATATAATCGCGTTAGCAAAACGTAAAAGCCAATTGACGGATAGTAAGGATAGCCTTGAACAGGAAAAGACTAAAGTATTCAGAAGATCAAAGAAACACGTCAGGCTGAAGTCCGCCGTGCATCATCAAGACTACAGGGAAAAATTGAGGAAAAAGGCTGAGTGTATGAGAGAGAAACGGAAAAAGCTGTACGAGCAAGAGAGCGAGGAGCAACGTTTGCAAAGGTTGGCAAAGGAAGCGGCGAAGAGACGCGAGATGAGAATGTATTATGAGACGCCAGAACAACGGAGGAAACGACTCGATGCTGAAGCAGCTAGAAAAAGAGAATATAGGATGTATAACGAAACGCCGGAAGATAGAAGAAAGAGACTGGATCGAGAGGCTGAGAGAAGAAGAATTAAGAGATTGTCATTATACGCAAACGAAACGCCGGAACAGAGAAGGGAAAGATTAAATAAAGAGTCGGCAAAGAGGCGAGAGGCCCGATTGAATCAATACGCTAAAGAGACCGAGGAGGAAAGGAAGGAAAGATTGCGAAGAGACGCGCTGAGAGCCAGGGAAATGAGATTCACAAGATCCGCCATCGAGACGGAAGAGGAGCGTAGGCAAAGGTTAGTAAAGGATGCCCTTAGAAAGAGGGAGGTAAGGATGCATGATGGGGGCCATTCAGTGAACAATAATTTTACGGAACTCCGAACTGTTCGCAATTTTCAAGAATTGAACGATGTGCAGATAAGAGACAATCCTGAAAATCAATTGGACGGCCATTATCTGAGCAACTGGATGATGTGGTTTCAAAATACATTGACACAGTCGGTTCATAGTGAAGAACAGGTTGCAGAGCCTCAAGTGCAGCATAATAGATAACTTGTGTTTTTTTGTTATGAGCGTGACTTTGAAAACTTTCTTATATGAACGATAACTAATAATAGAGAGCAATCTGGATGTGTTTTATACATGCTTCCCATATAATTCTTGGACGTACGTGGAGCGACAAAATCGTAACGGTACAATTACCATTACTCCAATTATGTACTATTGATAACATTACGAGACTTAAAATAGCAATAGCAAGAGGTTTTATAAATTCATATTAGAAACAATATTTTATAATATTTATAAACGCCGGAAGCGAACATAATTTATTGTGTTTTGTCGACATAAAATGAAACATAACTTATTTACATCAAAATTCTGACGACAGATGAAGACTTCAGAGAAATACCAAACATTTTCCAGTCTTTGCGTAATGTTTAGTCGTGCGATTAATTATTTAAATATTTAAAAGATATTCCTGCTCGTAAAAGATATAAGATACATCTTAAAGTAACACAGTTACTCTTTGAGGTTAGATTTAAGTGTATAAATAAATTTTGAGAGATAATACGACGAAAGAATAGAAGTTGTACATTGAAAAAACAGACAAGAGAAGCAATTCTTGCCAGTGCCTCTTATTCATTGTTCAACCAAATAAGCGTTCAGACTGAATTCATTAATACATATGGCATTTGAACATGAGTGAATGATTCTGGTGAAAGTTTGACTGTCTCTTGTGCTATTTGTATATACAGTTATTATGTACTTCTTTCTACAGTTCCTTTATAATAAATAAAATATGTTATAATGCATCATTTTACTTTTTCTATAAATACGTATTTTTTTAAATTCTAATACAAATTATTATAAATTGCAACTATTGCAATCAATTTGCAGGAAAATATAATTAGAGTGAATTTGATTTAATTTAATGTTTAAATGTATTATTTTACGAGATAACTAACAAATGACACGAGTTAAAAACTGCGCAATTTTTAGAATACAATAAGATATAATAAAATATGTCATAACGTGCTTGCAAATTGCTCTAATTATAAGCAAAACAATTTACAAGGAAACCTCGCAAACCAGAAAATTCTGATTTTGATAAAACTTTACACTTTGTAGGGGACATGAAGAATAGAACTAAGGAGGACGAACTCCCATAGGCGATGCGTCAGATTCATGAGCCCAAAAGTGGTTGTCGATATTAGTTCGAAGTGCTAATCGAGATGTCGCTTCCGTGCCATTACTGAGTATTCATGTATACAGTGCGAGTGTATGTTAGTAGATTACTACACTCGTGATAGTCGCGCGCGATCAGCTGAGTATAGTTTACGCGAGCGTTATTTCTGTAATAACTAATTGCGATAATTCACTCGTTTACGTGGAGTAAATTATCGTAAAGTTACTGTAGAAGTAACACTCGCGTATAAAACATAGTATAAGTGAAGAAGAACGATTTTCTGAAATGAAAACTGTGTGCTCATTTCCCGGTTGTAAATCGGGAAGTCCTAGTGAAAGGAGAAATAATAAATTACATGGTTTAAAGAATAAAACCATGTTCACATAGGGTCCATAAGTGCGCTAAGCTTAAAGAAATGCTACGCGGAGCAATTTCTCCTGCGGACCCCATATCCTATCTCCTCTCCTGTCTCTTCCCCCACTGCCAGACCAGATGTCAGTATGTCGATCGTAGCGTTGTCGGTGTATGGTTTTCGAACTACTACTGTAACCGGGTTTTGGGCTTATCTCGAAACATGGAGTTCGTCCTCCTTAGTTCTATTCTTCATGGTAGGGGAGTAAATAGACGAATTTAGAAATTTTTAGTTGCGATCCAAAAACGATTCTGAGAGGTGAAACCAGTGAAACCATCCCTCATACATAGAGCGGCTTTTTGGCCGGTATTCATAGTCGGATCTTATATTTAAGACCGTCTTAAGTGCAATCTTAAGATGTCATAAACCAACAGAGCCGTATTAGCGTCTTAAGACATTACTTAAGACGGTCTTGAAATAAGATCCGACTGTGAATACCAGCCTTTGTTTTTCTCAATACATCTCAAAAAGTATTTGAAATATTAAAAAATGTTTTATACAAAAGTTTCATGGTAAGTACACTTTTATTCAATCACATTAATAGTATTTTTTTTTATTTTCTTTTAATATTAATGTGATTAAATATAGGTGTTCTTACTATATAAAACATTTTTGGATATTTTGAATACTTTTCGAGATATATCGAGAAAAGCAAAAAACCGCTTTATATGAGGAGTGGCACTGCAAAGGCCAACGGCCGACTGTCGACTACGACTGCAGACTCCAATTCTATAATAATTAAGAGTCTGGCCACCACTGTACGGTTGCCACTTATGCGTGGAATCACACGAGAAAGAAAGCAATATAAGCTCGACTCACCTTCTCACTCGGTTGACTAACATGGATGGAATTATGTATAATTTCACATCGAGAAATGTTTTATTTTAAAGGTCTAAATAAGTTTCAGATCTCTTGCAGGGGAAATCGGGGCTAACTCGACATCGGGGCAAACTTGACACTAGGCTTTTTGCCAATTTAAATCTATCGTAGAAACTTGCCTTTCCTACTGTAAATGCGTCTTTATGCCAGTATTGAACTGAATTTGGTGACATTCTGAGTTATGGTGTAATTGTTATGGCTCCTGCACACAGGACGCGGTAACGCGGCAAAGCGGCAACGCGGCAACGCGATGACCAATCACCGTCTGCCTTTCCGTAATACTTTCGGAAATATTACGGAAAGGCAAGACGGTGATTTGCCGTGTTACCGCGTCCTGTGTGCAGAAGCCATTACTGCGACAAAAGGGGGGATCCTGGTGTAGAGGGTCCAAAAAATCGAATTTTTTTTTAATTTTAATCAATAGTACACTATTCGTGAAATATATTCCTAAAGTTACAGTAAAAAATTCAAAGTTTTAAAGGCCTCACAGCCATCGTGTCGCTCAAGCCTCAGGTACACATTTCGACCATCCGCCTCCGCTTCATCCAGATGTTGCGAAGAATATACTGCCTATTTATGAAAACCTTTCTAAGAAAGATCTGTTAGAAAGGTGCTTAAGCGGGCACACGCAAAATGCCAATGAAAGTTACAATTCCACCGTTTGGCGGCTAGCTCCGAAACACCAGCACTGTGGCGTAAAAATTATTGAAATTGCCGCCTATATATCCGCAGGCATATTTAATGAAGAATATTTTCCTGTTCTCAAGATTATGGAAATCTTACAAATAAAGATCGGGACCCAATGTAAATTATTCGTGGACAATCACAAGGTCGAGCGGACGAAGAGGCAAGAGCGCCGCAGCTTCAGTAGCAGCAGAGAAGCTCGATTGGCTCGAAAACAACGACAAATCGAGCAAAACGAGCTCTTCGAGGAGGCAGAAGGTTTACTATACGGACCTGGAATAGCAGATTAACGTCAGAGAGCGGTAAGTTTCTAAAAATATTTGTTTTTCTGCACCAAAAACTTTAAACGCGTTTTTCTCGAAACCACGTTTTTGAAATTGGCGGGCACGATAACTCAAAAACTATTTGACCAATCAAGTCTCTTGTACGTATACATAGTTTATTACATTTACTAGTCGATAAACCTCTCAAATTAATAAAATAATTAATTTAAACAATTTTTATTGCATAAATAAAGTTCAAATTTTTGAGTAAAAATAGCTTCTTTTTTTTTAAATGCCGCCATTTTGTCAATTTTCAACTTTTTGCATTTTTTTAGGTTCATCGACAAACCATGTTTATAAACAATAAGAAATCTTTTTGTTTTTTTGTTTCAGACGAGTACAAAAGGAGCTAGAACGCCCGCCGTTTTCCTATTTTAAAATCGACGCTCGTACTTACGCCCTTATAAAGGTAATATATTTTTTTTAACTAAAAAAAATTTTTTTACATACTTTAATTATGTAATAAAATAGCCCAAAAGTTGTCAAAGCGATTTATTAAATAGTTTCTTTGTAAAAAATTCCCGAAAATACCTCTATTTTCAGTAGTCTACACCAGGATCCCCCCATAAGCGTTTTTGATGGTAAAACAGAATTTTTTTATTTCAAAAATTTTTACTTTTTCATCGCGTTTTACTCTTGCGAATCTGCAGGTAAATGATTTTGATGGGAAATTCGATGTTCTACATGAATCCGACAATCGTTTTTGCATAGTTTCAAAATTGCCCCGGTGGGGCATTTGGACTTTTCGAGTTCGCCTAGTTGGGGTGTCGAGTTTGCTCCGGCATTTTTCAATTTGAAAATTTGTCTTTGCGTCACTTTTCCTTTCCTGGGGCAAAATAAAACAACGTATAGCAAAACTTTCTTAAGCGATTTTGTACCTGAAGGAACACTCTTTAAATATGTTGAATTCGCTTAAAATTTTTAATTGGTTGTTGAAAATTGCCTTTGAAAAAATCGTATCGAGTTAGCCCCAGTCTTCCCTACTGAAATATATATCAAAAACAATTAATGTGTAAAATAAGGATATGACCCACGAAACATTAAAAGTCACCCAAGTCTATTGTCAAATACAGTTACGTGTTATTATAAATTAGCAAATTAATTAGATTAATTGGTAAATCTTGAATATAACAGCTCAGGGTTGCCACAGACCTTGAAAACCTGGAAAACCTGAAAAAGTCATGGAAATTTAAATTGGTCATGGAAAACCTGGAAAAGTCAGGGAAATATATAAAAGAGCTAGGAATTTTAAACTTTACTCACAATTCCCATAAATGCTTTTATTCTGAAGAGTATACTTATTTTTTAAATATCATAATCTCACGTTTATAGTTAAATGCGTTCAAAACTCGCGCATTTTACAATTCATTTTTTACGTGTTGCTACGAGGAAGTATACTTTTGAGGCACTCTTGCATCCATTTCTTGTTTCGTATTCCCCTACTTCTTTTCTTACGATGTTAATCAACAAAATAATTATATTTTATTCGGAGCTTTTATTTAATCGCCCTTTTTCGTCATAACTACATTCTTTTTTTCCAATACTCATTTATTTTTTGTTAGCCTGAATTTGCATTCAGGATTATATTACGTTATAGAATTAAGGTGGTTCATGCATTTAGGTCATATGTAGTTAGCCCGGAAAATGTGATATAAAATGAAAGGTTAACGTTCCTAGAGTGTGTCTGTAAAATTTCGGATTTTTTAACCGATTGGTTCCGGAGATATATGTCCGTAAACTTTGCCAATTTAACGCGGTGGGGGTAGACCCTATGCGAAAAACGAGGCAAAAGCACTTATGCTGCAAAAATTGCAATACTTCAAAAGTACATGAACGAACCAAAAACTAACGAAACGATGCAATAAACATTTTGTAAGATACTGGACGAAAGCCCGAGTTCATTGACCGAACCATATAATAATAAAACGTAATTTTCGACTGACTAAATCGACAACACGGAATTGATGGCTGGACTCGAGCGGCACTAGTGGCAGCTTCACAACGTCGCACGTGTCAGCTGATGCGTAAGGCGCATACTTATCTCAAAACATTCAACGTTTTCCACGTTTGTGCACGTTTGTCTCGAAACTTCCCTTACGTCGAGCCTGCTCGCTCATATTTGACACTTGTACGTAAAGGTTATTTAGATCGCGGCGACGAAGACTGCTACCACGCGTGCTGCTGACTGGTCGTGTATACCGACCGTGCTCACAACTCTAGTAAAAGAAGTGACTTTCGTCTCAATATTTTAATTACGTAGAGGTCGTATAACATTAAAGATGTCATAAATAATAAATCTAATTATATGCTGATTTTTAAGGACAAAAATCACACTTATTTATCACTAATAAAAATAGTTGCCTATTTGACTTGCAAGTACTGCATGAACCACCTTAAACTTTCAAGTTTATATATGTTGCTTCTAATAATACACTCGTCAATAAAATTACCGCAACACTTAATTTATATCAAAATTTCGCATAATTTCAAATAAACATCTCCGCGAAAAATTGTTTTAAAGGAAGTCTCTACTTTAAGAAAGTATCGTTAGATTTTGCTTTTATCCTCCCACTTTCGCCATCTCTTCTAAAGTAAGGACGTGTTTTTTCTCCCAAAAATTGCAGTTTGATGCATTCTACGGGGTGGAATTTTTCGCAAATGTCATGATAACCATCGTAAAATATGGACTTTTACCTGCAAATTAAAACGAATTGAAGTTTGTACGATTTTTTTCGCGGAGTTACAGAGTATCAAAGGAGGGTGGATTATAATAGGCCGATTTTTGTCTAAAAAGTGTAACGTAAGTTATACATGTAATTTTATGTTTTTTGGGTTATTAAATACGTAACTCCACGAAAAAAAATCGTACAAACCTCAATTTTTTTAATTTGCAGGTAAAAGTCCATATTTTACGATGGTTATCATGACATTTGCGAAAAAAATTTATTCCTCCCCGTCGAGTGCGTCAAACTATGTATTTTTTGAAGAAAAAACACCTCCTTACTTTTGAAGATATGGCGGGAGGAGGGGAGAATAAACTCAAAATCTAACGATACTTTCTTAAAGTAAAGACTTTACTCTTTAAAACAAAAAGAAAAATTTCAAATACAATTTTTCGCGAAGATACGCTTATTTAAAGTTATGTAAAATTTTGATATAAATTGAGTGTTGCGATAATTTTGTTGACAAGTGTATAAGCTACCTTTCCTACAATCCCTGTTTCTATAAACGCTAATATTTAAGATTACATATTGGTCATGGAAAATTCTCTATTTATTGTCGTCTGGAAAACCTGGAAGTCATGGAATTTCAAAATTTATTTTTTGTGGCAACCCTGCAGCCTCTCCCGATTCCTTTGAAATTTTAGTGTATTTTGGGTCGTAAAAAAGATTCTGAGAAGGAAAATCGTCGCTCATGTTCCGTTTGTTTATAATTAATATTTAAAATATCTCGCTGTCGGTATAAGAAAATGATAATTTACGGATATACATATAATTAGATCATATAGGTATATTATGTTATTTCCTCCTATATTACTTCTACATAATTATATATTTTAAAATTATGATCTTGGTTAAAGCAAAAAATTATAGTAGAAATGCAGAGTATTCTCTGCTTTAACCAAAAGCACAAACTGCATGTTGTCTTCTTTAAAACTATTAAATGTAAAAAAATTGTTTAAATCCGGTCAGTGGATGTCGATACAATCATTCTTAATATAAAATTATTAATAAGGTAATAATAGTTAAAGCAGACAACAGTTTGTGCTTTTGGTTAAAGCAGAGAATATAGGGGAGAGTCGCCTATATCGTACCACTTAAGGTTAACCCTCCGTAGTCATCTCGGGTCAATTTGACCCGAGCCTCAACTTTGCTCGTAAATATCTTGCACGTAATTTGAAAATTGGCGGGCATGAGGCCCTGTAGCTGTATAGTTCAGAGTATCAACTATAGCTTGGGATGCTTCCCGCGCACTGCGCAAGACGCAGTAGCCGTTGCGTCTCGTTGCAGTTCGGTGTTGGGTCAGTCTGACCCATGTGTGACTTACGTGTCGGTATACATAAATTCAATAATGGCGTACAGTTCGGAAGAGCATAAGGCTCATATTGGATGATAAGTTGACAGAAACCGAAGAAGCAAGACCAGAATTGAGCAAAAGAGCGAGATGCTCCCTGTGCCCGAGTAAAAAAGATAAGAAAACAAAAAGTCAGTGCCACAGTTGTTCGCGCCCCATGTGCGACGACCGTTGGGCATATATTTGCACTGAATGTGCCGGACAAGACTAAAATCATTAGTTTATAAATAAATGTGACTTTTTCAATTTTCTATAAAAATTAAATTTATTTGTAATTTTTCAACGAAAATTGTCGATTTTCTTTACTCAAAAAACCACCTCCGTCACCTAGCGAAATAAATACCTTTTTTAAATGGTACACTAATATACAAATTTTTTCTTCATTTAGCTCTGTTTCAAGAACATAATTGTAAATTTTTAGCAAAAAATATTAAAAATTAAAAAAGTAGTGAATTTTTTCGTAAAACTCAGTTTTTTTATAAACACAAATTTTTCGCGAATTTTTTAAATATGTTAACAATTCCTGAGGCACTTTTTTTATAGCAATCAATTTAGCAATATCGCAAGTACATTCAAGAATTTTTTCAACACGATCGGTGGATAAATGGTCAAATGGCGAACGATCAAAGTTCGCTTGGGTCAAAATGACCCAGAATGACTTCCTTGTTTGAAAAAATAGGTGTGACTACGGAGGGTTAAACAGAAATTGTAACAAAAGTACTAAAAAGATCAGAAAATTTTTTTATTTATATTAAACTTTGGTCTATTGGTAACATAACAAAACAACAATTGCACGAAAGTAAACATTGATTTATTGTTTAAATCAAATTTTAAAAAAAGTAGCTATCGGTACGATTTGGAGACCGGGTCGTTAAATTGTACCAGTGGGTTCCTAAATCATACTTCTAAAATAGACAGTCGTAAACTTCTACAAAGAAAAATCTAAATTTTTTTAAAATTTAACAAATAATATCTATGAATAATTTTTAGTAAGTTACCTCAAAAAAGACAACAAAAATATACTTTTTTTTAAACAAATATCAAAATATAATTATAAACGAGTATTATTCACAACTACTCGATCTTAACATGTAATTTTATCTTAAATCTATAGAAATCTTATTAGTTCTCAGACTTATGATTATTTGTTTGGTTGATAAGTAATCACTCTAATCAATTGTATCTGTACAATATAAAGACCAGCGACAGGTACGATTTACCCAACTGCCTCTATTTTGACAAATTTGTTAACAGCAACATAACTTACAAATATTTTGCTGATTTGATGCTGTATTTGAAAAGAGTATAAATATTAATTACAACCTTGTAATATACGGAGATTCAATTACTCATCTTGTACTGTTCACATCTTAGGTAAATTGCATGAAAACTTACATCGAACACCAACCAAAATCAATTTTGACTGTCAGTTGTAAACGGACGGCTCAAGGAAGAAACAAAAATAATAGTGCTTAAGGGTCGGCAGGAGGCACGGTGGAGACGCCTATCGGCCGGCCTGGAATTACGGATTCACTATAACAATATTTTAGCCAAAATACCAAATAAATCTTATTCAATTTAGGATATTCTTAATCAGTAAGCTCATCTGTAGTGCGCTAAAGAGCTATTTTATGAAAAAAAGGTAAAAATAAAAATTTTTAATAAACTTGGGGGAATGGGCAGCTAGCAACGGTGGGTTAGCCGCGAGTCCGTATTTAATTTATTATAAATTTTTAAGAGCAAAAATGCAAAATCGGGCTCTTTAGCGCACTACAGATGAACTTACTGATTAAGAATATCCTAAATTGAATAAGATTCATTCGATATTTTGGCTAAAATATTGTTACAGCGAATCCGATACGGTTCTCACTAGATCTAAGAAGCTGGGGAAATTTTCGTGGTAACATACTGACTGCTTGACAAGAAGAGAGCATCATTCCATCTTTGTCTCTCTTACATCGCATATGTAGTAGCGTCCATGTACAAAGTACAAACATTAATACGTGAGCACACGGATGCAAATATTGAGAGATAATGTCAGCAAAAACCGGCTATCATATTATTTTTATTTTTTTTTGTATATGTATGCATATGTAAAGAAAGAACAAAAATGAAGATTATTTTAAAAAATAAGAAGAATCTGTGTGTGTGTGTGTGTGCATGTATAATTAAAAATTAATAAAAAAATTAAAAAATCAATTTATTTATATATATATATTTTATATCATAAAAAAAAACAAAATTGTTACAAACATTTTACATGTCATGCATATTACATACATATATACAGGGTGTCCCAGGACCTCACCGACAAACTTTGAGGAATGATAGGTCACACAGAGAGGGTCATTTTTTGTTAAGGAACATATGGTCGCTGACGCGTCCTTAAGGAGCTATGCATCCGAAAAGTCAGATCTCCGGTAAAATGTTTTGCACAAATAGAATTTAATGTAATTAACTCTCAGAAGAGTGAGATAGAAAGAGAGGGAGTGCACCCGGGTGGGGAATCGGAACGCAGTCCTGCAGTACAGTACGTGTACGTAGGTGATACCCCCTTTCTCTGAACCCCTTGGCCCTGACGCATAAAAAGTCCCCCTCCCCGTGTGACATCAGCCCCCTCGTCCCTCGAGTCTCCCCCGCCCCGCTCCCCCCTCGGAGCTCCCGGCTTAGAACCGACATAGTATTACTACTAGTCTTTCTATACCTACAACCTAACCTAACTTACGTCGTAGGTTTGTTGTTGTTCTGTGAGTTTGTTATCAATCAATCAAGCATGAATTACGAATTCGCTGAGCTGACTGACATGATAATGTGTTACGGTGAGGCTAGGGGAAATGGAAGAGAAGCTCGTCGCATCTACGAGCAGCGGTTTCCTAACAGAAGACATCCACACCACAGTACCTTTGCTCAAATTCATCAACACCTTCGAGAGACGGGGAATCTTCGTCCTCAGCATGTTGGCGGGGGAAGGCGTGATGTGAGGACATCTGATTTTGAAGACGATGTGATCGAGAGATTCAGCAATGAACCTTCAGCCAGCACGCGTGCTGTGGCGCACGATATGGGCACAAGTCGCATGTCAGTTTGGAGAGTATTACATAAGTACGACCTACATGTGTACCACCTCCAGAAGGTACAGGCACTAGGACCAAACGACTTTGCACCTCGTATGCAATTTGTACAGTGGTTTCTTCATCAAAGTGTCACTGATCCTGCCTTTCCCACGTACGTCTTGTTCACAGACGAGGCCTGCTTCACGCGGACCGGATACTTTAACAACAGGGATAGTCACATTTGGGACTATGAGAACCCATATACGATTTTTGTTAGAGCTCACCAACAACAGTTTTCCGTCAACATATGGGCTGGAATTATTGGTAATAATCTGATAGGACCTGTTATTTTGCCACCACCTTTAAATGGAGCAGACTATCTACAGTTCCTGCAGAACACACTTCCGGAACTGCTCGAGGATGTACCGCTTGCTGTGCGCAGGAACATGTGGTTCCAGCATGATGGAGCCCCACCACACTTCAGCATTGATGTGCGCGCACATTTAACCGCCAAATTCGGGGAACATTGGATAGGAAAAGCGGGACCTGTTGCGTGGCCACCGCGATCACCCGATTTAACGCCCCTTGATTATTTTCTGTGGGGGTATGTTAAGAGTATCGTGTACGTCACCCCAGTTGACAACAGAGCGGAACTGATTGACCGAATAAATGCTGCGTTTCAACAAATCCGAAACAACCCTGACATACTCGACAGAGTTGGACAATCAATGCTGCGAAGGTGTCAAGAATGTAATGAGGTACAGGGCAGGCAATTTGAACAGCTATTATTGTAAATTTTTAGAACATGCAAGAAAAAATAAATTTTATTTGTTTAAAACATTTTACCGGAGATCTGACTTTTCGGATGCATAACTCCTTAAGGTCGCGTCAGCGACCATATGTTTCTTAACAAAAAATGATCCTCTCTGTGTGACCTATCATTCCTCAAAGTTTGTCGGTGAGGTCTTGGGACACCCTGTATATATATGCATGTAATATGCATGACATGTAAAATGTTTGTAACGATTTTATGTTCTTTTATGATATAAAATATATATATATAAAATAAATTGATTTGTGCATGCATATATATATATATGTATATATATGTATATATACAGGGTGGCCCATTTTAAAAGATGCAGGCAAATATCTCGAAAAATATGAAACATACGGAAAAACATTTGTAACAAAAGTTGTTTGGCTCGAAGGGGGACATAAGATGGTGCCATTGATGTGACCTTGGATAGTCATTTAAAGGTCACATGAAGGTCACTTTTACTTTCTTAAATGAGAACCCCCATTTTTCATTGCATATTCTTGTAGCTTATGTCGAGAGCTTTCCAAAACACTATAATAAAATATTTTTTTATCAAGTACTTTTTGAGTTATGAGGCTTGAAAAGTACAGTACCGCCGGCATTAGCATTACCCAAAATGTACCACGTGGAGGTTGCACGGTTGGATTTACACCTCTGTTGTGTGCGTGTGTGTGCGTGTGTGTGTGTGTGCGTGCGTGTGTGCGTGTGCCTGTGCGTGTGCGTGTGCGTGTGCGTGTGTATTGAGTAGAAATTGGGCGACAATGTCAGTGAGCTGAATATTTTATCTGATTATAACACGGGCTGTACGAGCCGCATGCTAAAGCGTGTGGTGGGGATGCGCCGGCTGGCTAAAGCCATGTCGGCGCATCCCCACCACACGCTTTAGCATGCGGCTCGGTCTGCACAACGGCATCACTGCCGGGCCGCGTTTCCGCCCGCGCCGCGCGCGCCGCGCGCCTCCCGTCGTACAGCCCGTGTTATAATCGGATAAAATATTCAGCTCACTGACATTGTCGCCCAATTTCTACTCAATACACACGCACACGCACACGCACACGCACAGGCACACACACACACACACACACACACACACACACACGCACACACACACACACGCACACAACAGAGGTGTAAATCCAACCGTGCAACCTCCACGTGGTACATTTTGGGTAATGCTAATGCCGGCGGTACTGTACTTTTCAAGCCTCATAACTCAAAAAGTACTTGATAAAAAAATACTTTATTATAGTGTTTTGGAAAGCTCTCGACATAAGCTACAAGAATATGCAATGAAAAATGGGGGTTCTCATTTAAGAAAGTAAAAGTGACCTTCATGTGACCTTTAAATGATTATCCAAGGTCACATCAATGGCACCATCTTATGTCCCCCTTCGAGCCAAACAACTTTTGTTACAAATGTTTTTCCGTATGTTTCATATTTTTCGAGATATTTGCCTGCATCTTTTAAAATGGGCTACCCTGTATATGCATGCACAAATGTGAAAGTCAATCCTTTTCATCGTGTTCGCAATCAAATTATAATTGCAGATGTTGTCTCTCGTGATAATATTCCTACACGTTATCATTTATGATGCACTATAATCGCAATTAGTTAACTATATCCATCTCATAGGTATACACACACTAAAAATGAAAAGTAAGCATAATTTTTATTTTTTATTTTATTTTAATTTACACCTCAAAAGAAGAGAAGACTACTTACATTTTCAGTCAAATTAGAAAAGCAAAATATTGATTATAATGCGTAATTTAAAAAACGCAGCAGTAAAATTATATTAAACAAATAAAAACTGAATATGATTTAAAAAATAAAAACACTTTTAAAAAAAGAGATAAGCAAAAATACACAAGAAATACACCCTTATATTATTTTAGAAATTTAAATATATAAAATCAAAAAGTGATCTGAAAAGTGGCTGTAATAGACGGAACTTAACCCTATTCAGTCACACTTCCCGAGAATCCCGTACCGGTCACACTGGGTGAAATACACCCCAGCGTGTTTTCACGTGTATAAAAGGTTGTAGGTGACCTTAAAAAAAAAAAATCCTGTTGTAGTTTAAGTCTTCCTTAAAAAGACTGTATATAGGTTTGATTTGCAAAAAATTAATTTAACATATGTAAAAAAATTGTAGAAAAAAAAAGTCGGAAAAGTGACTTTTTCACTAAAACTAATGTGTCTCAATTTTTAAGATATTTTAATTTTTTAAACGGTTCTTTCATCCTCAGATGATGCACTTTTCACTGATTATTGCAGTTTATGCGCCGTTCCAAAAAGTATATTTATTTTGAGGTATGAAGGTGCGATTTTTTGCGGAAAAATGAAAGTCATATTTTTATGGAAAAAATAGCAATATATTTATAAAAAATGGTTTAAAAATTTTGAAAAAAATATATTTACGTTGCAAATTACATACTTTAAGTAAATGAAAAAGTTACAATTTTTTATTCGATGCCATAGACACATTCAACGCATTAATAATTACACAGTAAAATTTTTTTTAAAATTGTAAGCAACGAAAAGCACAACTGTGTATTTGCCTCTTTACTTTGGAACGAGAAACGAAAAAAAAAATACTACAAAAACTGAAATTATTACGTATGAGTCACACTGGATGAAATACACCCCATAACTCCGAGACGCCCACTTTCAACGCATGAATAATTACACAGTAAAATTTTTTTTTAAATTCTAAGCAACGAAAAACACAACTGTGTACTTGCCTCTTCACTTTGGAACAACGAGGAACGAAAAAAAAAAATACTTCAATCTATTACTGAAAATAAAGCTGTAGATTTAAATCAAGTAATGGAGAATTGTGAATAATATGAGGTTTCCAACGCTGAGCTTTTTATGTAAACTCTTTCAAGCAGAGGGTAACGCAGCTGATGAACAGTATAGATAACATAACTGAATAAAAATCTTAATTATTACAACATAATGATATTAATAATTAAGATTTTTATTCAGTTTGTTATCTATACTGTTCATCAGCTGCGTTACCCTCTGCTCTGATGCTAAGACTGAGTGTATATTTTTCTATATAAAGATAGAATAAAGGCCGTAGCCGGATAAGAAGGGTCAATGTGCCTCCACACGGATTATGCTCATTTTTTTTTGCTTTGATTGCTATCAGTGTCTCTTACAATTTAGTCAAATATTAGCCTTTAACATTGAACTGTTTTGCTGTAAAAAATAAAAATAAAAATTTTAAAAACAATTCATATCTTTTGATCGGCTTAACCGATTTTGTTGAAATTTTAATATGTTGTAGATATCATGAGACACATTTGTGGAAAATTCGGGAAAGGTTTATGATGACAGAAACATTGATAAAAAAATAAATAAATGTTCTTGATTTTTTTCAGTCCCGATATCTTTCTTGTACAAGTACGAACAAATTTTTCTAGAATCTTGGAGCAGTTTTCTATCGAAAATAATTTTTTGGAAGCAATAAAATGGGTAGGCGGTATTTTTAAAAAATAAAGTTTTTTTTTTTAATATGCTTTTGGTGCGGTCGCCATATATTTTATGTAGAATTTTGAGACAGTATTCTACAAGTAATTTTTTCGAGCCAATAAAATAGGTAGGCGGAAGTTTAAAAAAATAAAAAATTTTTTATCTTTTAAATTTATGATGCTTCTTGTACCATTGCCATATTTATTTTGTTATGTAATGTTTTGTAATGTAATTAGACTTTTGAGACGGTATTCTACAAGTACTTTTTTCGAACCAATAAAATGGGTAGAAGGTACTTTAAAAAACAAAATATTTTTTTTCTAAATTATAAGTTTTTTGGTACCATCACCATATTTTTGTTTAGAATCTTGGAATGGAATCCTATACAAGTAATTTTCCGGAATCGATTAAATAAATAGGTGCAGGTACTAAAAAAATAATAAAATAAAGTAAATTGAAATAATTATAAAAGGATAAACTTTAATCGTATTAAATCAAATGTTTATTAATGAAGTACACATACACATACACGTACACATACACTCAAAATAATGGAGTACACATACACATTCGTTCACATAATCACTCTCATACTATTATTTACACTATTTACAGTTGTATTCATATGGATGGACTAATCTTCATCACTATCTTTATTGATAATAGGCGTGATATGCCGGCTGTTTTAAATATATTTAAATATATTTAGTATTTATATATTTAATATTTTTTTATTTTATTTTATTTTTTATTTTTATTTTTTTATTTTATTTTATTTATTTTATTTAATATATTATATATTTCATATTTAAATATATTTAAAACAGACGGCATCACTCCTATTATCAATGAAGATAGTGATGAAGATTAGTTTATCCATATGAATATAACTGTAAATAATAGTATGAGAGTGATTATGTGAACGAATGTGTATGTGTACTCCATTATTTTGAGTGTATGTGTACGTGTATGTGTATGTGTACTTCATTAATAAACATTTGATTTAATACGATTAAAGTTTATCCTTTTATAATTATTTCAATTTACTTTATTTTATTATTTTATTTTAATCCTTGCCTTGCGGCTTAGGATAACTTCCTTTTACATCAATCTTACATAAATTGCCAGCAAATAATATAATTTCACAATACAATTTCCAAATATATAACCTCCTCTTTTACAAATATATTAATATCAATTTCTCTTTTTATCTATATATTTTGTATCACTTAGATCAACCTAACTAATTCCAACCTAATTTAACATTAATGCATTTTAACTGTCTTCCAATTTCCCTTCCTACTCCTCTCCCTCTATCCTATCTCTCTTCTCCGTCTCTCTTCTAACCTTTTCTATCCGTTTCATTACTTCTAGTCCTTTTCCTTTCTCTCCTAAAAATTCTTCTATCTGTATCGCGCTTTTTGTCGCTTCGCATTCTTTTATTATATGTTCTATGCTCTCCTCTTCTCTTTGGCATATTCTACATTTCCTATCACCTTCCTCTCTCCAATGTTGACTGCCTTTTACCTCGCTCCCACATCTGTATCTAGCTATCATCATTCTATCCTTCCTTTTCTTCTTTCCTTGTAAATACTTTGGTAACTCTTCTGTTAAGATCTCTTTATAACTACTATTGTATCTTGACTCGTTTATCTTCATTTTTCTCTCCTCCTTTTCCCTTTCCTCTATTCTCCTTACGAAATTTTCTGCCGCCTCCTGGTCCTCAGTCTCCATTTCTCTTCTCAGCTGTTCCTTCTCCATCCCCGCCCTCTCTATCAGTTCTCTTCTCTTCTTCTCCCAATTACTTTCCTCTTTTCTTGGTCTGCTCCTATCTAGATCCTTTGTGCATGCCTGAACTATTTTCTTTTTTGACTGTCTCACCTTCTCCTCATACCTCACAGCCCTCCTTATTGCCCTCACTTTAATTTCCTTCATTTTGGTTTTTTCTGATATTATATAATTCGGGGTTCTTCTATCCAATCCTAAAATCCATTTAACATACTTTCTTTTTATCACATCTAATCTACTTTTGTATCTCCACCCCCATATCTCAGCTCCGTATAATACCACGCTCTCTACCAATGACTCGAACATCTTCATCCTTCTTCTAAAATCTTCTTTAAATATTCTTTCCCCTATGCTCCATGTCCTCTTCATCGCTATTGTAGCTTTCTTCAGCCTATCTTTTATATGATTTTCCGCTCCTCCGTTTTTCTGTAGTATATATCCCAAATACTTTATTTCTTTGACCTCCTCTATATATTCTTCTCCCTATTTCCACTTCCTTTCCTTCCTTCTTCCCCTAGCTTCCTCAAACACCATTATTTTTTACTTCTCTGGACTCAAACTCAAACCCTTCCTTTCCAGATACCTCTTGAACCTCCTCATCATTTCCTTCAACTCTGCCTCCCTTGTCGCCATTAAAACCACGTCATCCGCATATGATATTGTCCAGAACTTTTCATTCCTTATCACAATTCCTCCTGCTTGCCCTTTTTCCATTTTCTCCTCTAAATCCATAATATATACATTAAATAGAATCGGGCTCAACAGGCATCCTTGTCTTAGTCCTTTTTCTGTCCAAAATTCCTCTGTCTTCTTGTCCCTTATCTTCACCACATTTCTTGTTTCTTTGTATGTTTCCATTATTCTTCGTCTCAAGTTATCTTCAATTCCTATCTTCTTCATTGTTTCATTCAATTTCTTTCCATCCACTCTATCGAAAGCTGCCTTAAGATCGACAAAGAATGCAAAAACCTTTCCCCTCTTCTTACTCAGCTCCTTATTCGCTACATAGTTTACCGTGTATATCGCATCCATCGTTCCTCTATTCTTTCTAAACCCGAATTGCACTTCCCTTAACTTGCTCTCCACCTCCTTCTCCAACCTCGCATTTAAGATACTTGCGTAAATTTTATACGCCGTATTCATTAACGTAACCCCCCGGTAGTTTTTTGAGTCGTTTCTCTCTCCTCTTTTATATATTGGACTAATCATACCTTTATTCCAGTCTCCCGGTATACCCTCTCCTTTTCATATACTATTAATTAACTTCAGAAATTCTTCACCTACATCCTTCTGCATAAATCTCCACGCCTCGTTCTCAATTCCATCCTCTCCTGTTGCCTTTCCCATCTTCAGCTTCTTTATTACTTCAATCACCTCTTCTCTCGATATTTCTTCAACCCCCTCCGTTACCTCCATCTTCTCGCCATCCTCTTCTCTCTCGTCTTCAATGTTTAGCACCACCCTTTCCTTTGTCCCTCCTAACATTTTCATGAAATGGTCTCTCCACTCGTCCATTTGTATCTCCTCGCTTATCCCCTCATTTTTCTTTTTCCTGTATTTATTTATATACTTCCACGCTTCAGCTTCGTTTTTAATGTTTCTTATCTTTTCTTCTTCCTCACTTTCATGCCTCCTCTTCTGTTCTTTACACCATTCCTTGTGCTCCTTTCTTTCCCTCACATACTCTTCTTTTTCGCTTCTTCCCTTCTTCCAGTCCCTTATCAATCTCCTCAATCTTCTTTTTCTTTTCTTCCATTCTTTATTGTACCATTCTCTTTTTCCTAATCTCCATGGAATTATCCTTTTCTTGTGCTTCGTAATAGCGCTTCTTACTTTTTCTTTTATCTCCTTCCAAATCTCTTTTGTGTGCTCGACCATCCTTCGCATTTCTCATGATATTCTTTCCTCCCTTCATCTGTCCAATCGCTTCTCTCTACTTCCACTTCTTTCTTCCTTCTCCCTGTCCCTATCACCTGTGGTCCTGTTAACTCCACCTCCAGCGGAACATGATCCGATTCCGTTCTAATTTCTTCTTTAACCATTTTTACCTCTTCTCCTGCTTTGTCATTCCCTAAGACATAGTCTATAACCGATGACCCTATCTCTCCTATATAAGTCCATCCCCCTTCCCTTCCGAAACTCCCATTTAATAACGCCCATCCTCTTTCTTCTATTCTATCTATTAATATACGTCCCTCTCTATTCACAATTTTATCTACTGACTTTCTGGTCTCGCTCCTCACTTCATTTTCTTCTTCATCATTTATCGGTCCTCCTCTGCTTCCCGTCCTCGCGTTAAAATCACCTCCTACTAGCAAATAGTCTTCATCCTCTTCTTGTACCTTCTCCTTTAGTGTTTCCATCGTATCTTCCATCCTTTGACTGTACAGTGTGATTATTCTCCATTTGTTTTCACTATACTCCAGTTTGTTTTCTACCATCTCGTCGCTAATCTCCTTAACCTCTATAAATTTCAAATTCTTATTGACTGCTGTTATTATCCCTCCTTTTGCTCTTCCTTTCCTGTGTTCCCTTTTTGCTGGAACACAATTCCAAACAAATTTGCTAGACATCTTATTCTTAATCTTTCTCCAATTATCCTCTTCTATCCATGTTTCTACTAATCCTATCACATCAAACTTCTCCAAATAGTCCCATGTTTCCTCGCATTTGTTCATTAATCCAGCCACATTCCAAAAGCATAACTTTAATCCTCTTTCTTCTTCCGCCTTATCTTCCTCTTCTCTCTCCTCCCTCTCTCCCTCTCCCTGACTTCTCTCTTCTCTACTCTTTCCGAAAAGCAACTCCGCTTTCCAGCATTCCAGTTCTTTCATTCCATCTCTTTTCGACATTGTCTATCCATATCTTTTGATACCCCACCGTTGCAGTCTTCCCCTTTTCTCTCTCTGCCTTTACTATACCCCATAGATGTTTCTGTATCTGTCTCTCTGTCGCCGTCAGATCGTCATCTAAAAATATCCTTCTTGCTCTTCCTATCTCCTTCCTCATTGCCATTATTTCTCTCTTATCCTCCCATTTATTGAATCTAACTAGCGTCATTTTATACTCCCCCCGGCCAATTGCCTGCACCTCGTCCACTACTACCTTCTTCTTGGTTATTTCTTCTAGGAATTTCTCCATCTTCTCTTTCTTCTCACTTCCGTTTTCAATTTTCCCTCCTTTTACAATTATATTATTTCTCCTTCTTCTCCTTTCGGCTAATTCGGAGTTTCTTTCCATTTCCTTAACCTTCTTCATCAGTTCGCTGCTCTCTAACTTTTCACCTCCGCTGCTCTCCACTTTCTCTATCTTCTCCTCCAGCTGTTTTATTCTATTTTCTAAGCCCGTCTTTTGCCTTTCCCAGAGCATTTCTCTCTTTCTATACTCCTCCTTCAGGTCGTGTATCTCTTTCATTAACTCTTCTTTGTCCTTCTTTCTTTCTTCTTTATCCTTCTTTCTTTCTCTCTCTTGTTCCTCCATCTTCGCTAAAATCTCTTTTAGCATTTTTTCGGCCTCCATGCTTTCAACTTTCTTTTCCTCTTTCTTTATTTTGTTTGGTGGCGATCTTATCACTCTATTTTCTTTATTAAAATTTTCTAGTATTTCTCTTTCGGCTTTTTCTGCTATCTCTTTTTCTTCCTTCCTTCCTCTTTTCTTTACGTATTCTATAATTGATTCCTGGCTTCCTGTCTTGTCTCCTATTCTTGACAGCTCCACCGCCCTCGTGGGTCTGCCCTTACCTTTCTCTATCGTTTTATTCTCCTCGCCTTTCTTCGGCTTAATATCTTTACTCTTGTCCTCCTCTTTCTTCTCGTCCATCCGAAACCTTTCTCACTTTCTATCCCCTTTGATGCCTCTCTCCTCCTGTCACTTTCTTCCTTACCGACCTGTTTTCGTCCCACTCCGGCTCCGGTTTCTCCGTGCCTGTTTCCGCTTCTATCGCCTAACCTCCAAATCTACACGGCAGCACGGAATCCCCGAAATTGTTCGCAGTTCGACTCCTACCTTGCTGATTTATTTCTGCCTTCAATCCTGCATATGTGCGCATGCAGCTACCTGAAACAAAGTCGCCCCACGGCGAAGAAACGGCAGATAAGCTCGAAAAAAACTGGCGCGTTTGACAGGCGTGCTTCTCTCTACTTACACCGTCCCGGAAGTCCTCAATTTACTTTATTTTATTATTTTTTTAGTACCTGCACCTATTTATTTAATCGATTCCGGAAAATTACTTGTCGTAGGATTCCATTCCAAGATTCTAAACAAAAATATGGCGATAGTACCAAAAAGCTGTGATAATTTTGAAGAAAAAGATTTTGTTATTTTTAAGTACTTTTCACACATTTTATTGGTTCGCAAAAATTACTTTTTGTAGAATATTATCCCAAAATTCTACATAAAATATATGGTAATCGTACCAAAAGCATATCATATTTTTTTAAAAATGAAAAAAATACTGTATTTTTTAAAAGTACTACCTACCCATTTTATTGCTTCCAAAAAATTATGTCCGATAGGAAACTACTCCAAGATTCTAGAAAATTTTTTTCGTAAATGTACAAGAAAGATATCGGGACTAAAAAAAATCAAAAACATTAATTTATTTTTTTTTTTTATCAATCTTTCTGTCATCAGAAATCTTTCCCGAATTTTCCACAAATGTGTCTCAATGATATCTACAACATATTAAAATTTCATCAAAATCGGTTAAGCCGATCAAAAGATATGAATTATTTTCAAAATTTTTATTTTCATTTTTTACAGCAAAACAGTTCAATGTTAAAGGCTAATATTTGACTAAATTGTAAGAGACACTGATAGCAATCAAAGCAAATAAAATATGTATTTACGCACATGTGTGCATAAGAATATATGTAATTTATAAAAAGCGGGTGCTTGTTAGCCTTGGTACGTTACTGCCTTCTGCTACGGACGGCCAGAAAGCATTTTCGGGCCGTATTGCTAAGAATCCGTGCGTCCGCGTAAGCAATTCAGTGGTGTGTGTACGTGTACGGACATACACTACTACATGGAACCTGAAATTAGTTTTTCAACGTTGGTGACACTGAAACCGGAGTTTCGCGTTGCCACCACGCGAGGTCTCCAATATCAATTCGGAGTTTGCCTGGGTCTCCTGCTGACCCTTAAGCCTTGTGTCCACGATCCGAGAACTCGGTCCGAGTTTCGGTTTAAGCCAATGAAACTGCTACCTTTCTGTAAGAGCTGCAAGTTGATTGGCTTAAACCGAAACTCGGACCGAGTTCTCGGATCGTGGACACAAGGCTTAAAGCAATGTTACTAGCGTCACATCAGTGTTGCCATCTTTAAATAAAAATATTTCGTTTAGAAATAACAATGGAGGTACGATTTAACCGTTGGTACGATTTAGCCAACTCTTCCCTAGAGTCCTATATTATAAGAGAAGCGAAATTGACGGCACGCTTGCTGATTGGCTGACCGCGGCACCAATCAAAACCGAGACTCTCGACCCCGTGTGGTGTCCGTGTGGTGTCCGTGTGCATACACATGTTTACAAACGGTCAGCTGCGGGGCTTATGGATCAGCTGCGGGGTTTATGGGAACCATGGAGGGGGTATCGATTTCGCTTCTCTTATAATATAGGACTCTACTCTTCCCTACTCTGTGCAATGAGAAATAGTAAACATACAGAGTATTCTCTGCTTTAACCAAAAACACAAACTGTTGTCTGCTTTAATTATTACCTTATTAATGATTTTTTTATAAATTAGCGTTTTAATTATCATTTTTTTATACTTACCGACATCGTGATATTTTAAATCTAATTATAAACAAACAAAACATAAGCGACAATTTTTCTTCTCAGAATCTTTTTTACGACTCAAAATACACCAAATTTTAAAATTTTTAAGAAATTGGGAGGGGGCCCGGGCCGTTATATTCAAGATTTACCAATATTACATATATTGTATTATACATATATGCGCAATATATTGTCATCACCTCTGATTCGGTTTGAAATTATTTTGATTTAAATGGTACATTGCGTAAAGGAATCGTGTAAACAACCCTAAAGCATTTTTGTACACACACGTTAGACTTAACATATAGGTACTCGTACTGCTATATAAAAAAAAATATAATTTTGTAAGATAAATATACATACATAGCATATACTACTCTTTTTTAACTTGTTTATGACATATTATTTGTACATATTTATATGTACTTTTTATATACCAACTATTCTCTGCTTTAACAAATTATTTCTGTTTCGTTAACTTTGAAGCTTAATATCTGTACAGCACATTCTCTGCTTTAATAAAAAGAATCATCACAAACGTTTATTTTCGTATTTATTATTTTTATTTTTTTTCAGCCTGTATCTCCGAAACTATTTGAGTCCGACCCTTATATCTTCTTCTTCTTCTTCTTCTTCAGCGCTACAGCCCGGTGGCGGCCTTGGCTTCCTCAACGATTTGCCCCCAGATTTCCCTCTCCTGAGTCTTATTCCACCATCCACAAACTCGCATCTTCCTCAGGTCCTCCTTCACATCCTGGAACCATCTCTTGCGCGGTCTTCCCCGTCTGCCGCCTCCAAAGATCCTTCCATGCAATATAACCTTGGGTGCTCTTCCATCCTCCATTCTTTGCACGTGTCCCAGCCATGCTAATCTTCGTGATTTGATAAATCTCACTATATCCTCGTTCTGCAGTACGTTTTCTATTTCTGCATTATTTCTTATTCTCCAGATATCGCCTTCCTTTTTTTGGGCCATAAATTCTTCTAATTATTTTCCTCTCGAATCTCCTAAGTTTTTCTTCTTCTACGCTTGTCATTGTCCAGATTTCCGCTGCATAGGTCACGACCGGTCTAATTAAAGTTTTATAGATTTTCATTTTTGTGGCCCTGGATACCAGCGTTGACTTTATTAGGCGGCTATTTGCATAGTAAGCTCTGTTCCCATTCATTATTCTTTGGTTGATTTCTTCATCCACGCTGTTTTCACTGTTAATGTTTACGTCTAGGTAGGAGAAGTTATTAACACCCTCCAAGAGGTATTGATTTATGGACAAATCTTGCCTTACTAGAGATGAAAAGTACCAAAAAAAACTAGAAACTTTGAGTAAAAAACTGGGTAAAAATCTGTTTTTTACTTCGGTCTTGAAAGTTTTTTACTCAGATATGTATTTTCTTTAGACAATTGACGCCATATTATTGTTTTAGAATTTAGTTTTTGCATTCCTTTGAAAGGTTTCTGTGTAAAGAATGTAAAGATAGCTGTAAATAATCAAAATGTAGTATAATGACTAAGTGACAGTCAGACAGTGGCTATGTATGGATATACTTAGATCATTGTCGGTACTTCAATAGGGATAGGGAGCAGAAAATTTAAAGCTTATGTTGTTTGAATAAACACACCTCTTTTGTATTTATTCAATTACTAAGAATAGTAAGAATTCGTTAATTAATAAAAAAAATACAATAAGACAAAAATTAAAAATTCTTTCATTTATTAACTTATTTTAAACTGTCAATGAGTATTTATATATCTTTGAAAACTATCACACAGAAAAAAAAAGAAGTGTCAAATCAACACTCGATATGCTTGTATAACGCAAGAATAATATAATCTTGAAATAAAATTATATTGCGTTAAACGAAGAAAATTAGTGTTGAACGAAGAATTAGATAGTTGAACCAAGAAAAAAAAGTTGAAATAACACGTTGAAATTTTTATAAGAAGATTATAGTGATCTTGCGTATATATGAAACAATGTAATCTTCTTATAAGAATTTTAACGTGTTATTTCAACTTTATTTTTCTTGGTTCAACTATTGTTATGATCTGGAATGCCTGGAGATCGTACTTTCTCTTCTCGATAAATGATGCGGTTGTAAATGACAACGCCGTGGAGACAAGGAACACAAACTTTATTGGCGTTCACAATCGATGCGATCCACGCGAGAGCTGTACAGAGTCTGGCGGTACTTGCGTGAGCTCGAAATAATAAAAAATCATACGCGCCATCTATTGACGTCTCGCGAATTACGAGTTCGCGATCCTACTTATCCACGGGCGACCGCGACATACAAATTACGAATTGTAAATTCGGAACATACCGCGCCTCTTGAAAGGACCGCTTTCAAATAACTCTCTCGAGGTAACAACCTACATGACTAGGTAAATTGGCATCAAACAATAAAAAAAAATTAAAATAAAATAAACGAGGGTCATGCGCTGAAGTATGATACTATATAACAAAACATACTTGTTCACTTATCGCTAACGCTTATAGATATTCTATTAACTCAAACTAAAATAAGGATTTACTTTCTAATGGATAGATAACGCATTCTTTAATCAATGACTTTGTACCAAACAAATCTGATCTAAATTCAAGTATCATATGGCGCACTAACAGAACGGACTTCTTAATATTAACTTATACGCTTATTTATTACATAGATTCGTCAATGGGTAAAATACATATTTTCCCTAGTGATCGCTTTAACCTTCCAGTAACTGTTTTTATACTAACTACGCGTACTACTCCGTCTGTTCCGGGATGCAGTTCCACAACACGACCAAGTTTCCAATGCAAAGGTGGCGTGTTTTCTCCCTTCACTAGCACCATAGTGCCTATTCTAATCTTTGTCGGGACGTCAGTCATCCACTTGGAACGTTGCTGTAAGTGTGATAAATATTCATTGGTCCATCGGGACCAGAAGTGCTGCACCTGCTGCTGCAAGCGCTGATAGTGACTTAAACGATTAGTTGGTAACTCTAAGACGCATGATTGTGGTACGGCAGTTAGTGGCTCACCGATTAGAAAATGTCCCGGCGTTAGTACAGACGGCGTCAATAATGCCTTCCCGGTTGCGTTCTGAAAATCTATAGTTTACGTTACGTATACTATAGATTTTCAGATACTGGCCTATCTTCAGGTGGGAAGGCTTTAATGACGCCGTCTGTACATCCATATCATTAGGATCATTGGACATAGGTATCAACGGTCGCGAATTCATAATCGCTTCGATTTGCGTGATTACTGTGTACAACTCTTCGAACGTTATATGGACACCACCTACAATTTTCCTAATGTGATACTTCGCACTCTTTACCGCAGCCTCCCAAAGGCCTCCAAAATTGGGAGCATGAGGCGGAATGAAATGCCAGTGTATCATATTCTGAGTAAAAAAATTCACAAATTTATCATCTTTATCTATACGCTTTAACCATCCCAAAACTTCATTGAGTTCATTGTTAGCACCAACAAAATTAGTGGCATTATCAGAATAGATATGCTGGCACAAGCCGCGTCGCGACACAAATCGCTTGAGCGCATTCAGAAACGAATAACTCGATAAATCGCCAACGACTTCCAGATGTACAGCCTTGGTCGAAAAACAAACGAATACACACAAGTAACATTTGATAATTTTCCTGTTTCTCAATTTGCCATCCTTAACTAACAAAGGCCCGGCGAAATCTACTCCGACTACCGTAAACGGCTTATCGGCTTTCAAACGAAATTCTGGTAAGTTTCCCATCTGATAATCCGCACTCCTGGGAACCGTCCGAAAGCAAATCATACATCGACAAATTATTTTCCTGACAGTGCTACGACTATTCAAAAGCCAAAAACGTGTTCTAACCGCCGCCAATGTACCAGTTAATCCTGCGTGCATTAGCCTTCCGTGTTCATGCATTATAATCATACGCGTGAATGCATGGTTGCTAGGTAACAGCATAGAGTGTTTGTGTTCGTATTGCAGTTTAGACTTCTTTAAACGACCTCCCGCACGTAAAATACGATGGTCATCCAAGAATGGATTCAATGTCAGAATTTTGCTATTAGACCGCACCGTCCCTTGACGCTCCAACGCACCAATTTCGGGCGCGAAATATATACCCTGCACTGTCCTAACAAGCGTGAGCAATGATTCATTTAATTCATCAACTGATAATGATTCGGTGTATTTCTGATCAACATTCTTTTTTAAGTTATTGATAAACCGTAAACAATAAGCCGTGATACGAAGTAGTTTTACGTAGGACGAAAATCGATCAAATAGATCCCAATCGGATCTAATCGTAGTGCATGCTATTTCGCTCTCTTTTAATTCAAGAGGAACTGTGATATGTGTTGTATCTGTAACTGGCCAATGATTCGGTTCAAGCCTCAACCACGGAGGTCCATTCCACCACAACTGCGCTGTGGCTAACTTACCCAAACTCATACCTCTAGAGACAATGTCCGCGGGATTCTCGCTACCCATGACATGAGACCAACGCTTACTGTCTGTAAGACGTTGTATTTGAGCGGCTCTGTTCGCCACAAAAGTCTTCAACAGACTAGGCTCAGTGGCTATCCACGCCAAGACGATAAAAGAATCGCACCAATGAAAACGGTCAAGGGCGATTTCCTTCCAATTAGGGAGACGACTCAATGCCTCTTCTACTTGTTGATGCAAATTTGCTAATAATAATGCTCCTAATAGTTCAAGACGCGGTAAGCTTATCGTTTTTACTGGCGCCACTCGTGACTTGGCGCACAATAATTTAGTTGTAATGTTACCGGACAAATCCATTGCTCTTATGTATATGCATGCTCCGTATGCTTTCTCGGACGCATCGCTAAAACCATGTAGTTCTATTCTATTGCATTGATGACCCACTGCATGTCTGGGTATCGAGATTTTGACCTAGTTTACACCGAGCACTTGGTACGCGTATTAAGTACTATATCCGTATCAAATCGCTTGATACGCTCGGTATAAATGCTCGCGGATTACTTTAGTGCGCTCTGGTCTGATACTCCGCAATCGCGAGTATCAGACCAAGTTGATACGCGTATCAAAAGATGTCAGCGCGCTGTAAACGCTTGATTCGATTCGAATTGGATCAAGTGTATACCGCCGCTGCTGACTGTTGTTAGATTGAGGTTAAAGTTAAAATTTTTTATAGGTACAAGATGAATTAATAATTATAAGTTGTATAATAACTTGTGATATAGTTTCCAAAAAGTTACTTTGTTCTTTACAAGTTCTTAAAAAGTCGTTTTTATTTATAGATATAATATAAATCATTAATTAAATAAATAGTTTGTTGTGTATGCGAAAAATATAAATATTTTTCTATTGATCTCAAAATGCGATATTAATTATGATAATTACTATAACTGTGAATTAGTGGTAGGTTTATGAGACATACTTCGAATATTTTATAATAAATATGTGGTGTACTGTACACATAAAAAAGCTGTAATAATGTTACAAGGATGTACAAATTAAAGAAATAAAAGATATAAAAAGATGTTAAAATTAAATAATTTATTTCGAATATACACATGAAAATAATACCGAACATCACTGAAAACATTGGACTTTATCTGGATTAAAAACCTAACCTAACCTGTTGTGAGATGGAACGGTGTAAACAGGGACGTATCAAATGTTTAGTCCGCACCAACTTGATACGCGTACCAACCGATTTAACGGTGTAAACTAGACCTTTATCTATAAACTTCATATCATCACAAAATTGATTCCAAAGCGTAAGCAGTTTGAGAGGCAGTGATTCGTCCCAATCAATTCCTAATCTCCATACTTTTTGCAGTATAATTTTCCCTAGAACGATTGTAGGACTAACTAACCCTAACGGATCAAAGAGTTGTGTTACAAACGACAATATCGTCCTTTTAGTGACTTTATTTGATTTACTACTAAGAGTTGTTCGATAATTTAGTGTATCGTCGTTGGTGTTCCATGATAAGCCCAATGTTTTAGAATTAACCTCCTGTGTCAATTGTATTTGACTAGCACCCGGCTCCGACTGTATTGAATCGATAATTTCCTTGCAGTTGCTATTCCATTTACGTAACTGAAAGCATCCGCTGCGCAACACCGTATCTATATCTTTCGCGAGCTCTTTCGCGTGTTTGATTGTATCAGATCCTGAAATTAGATCATCCACGTAGAAATCAGTTAGAATAATGTTACCTGCCTCAGGGAATACATCCCGCTGATCTATCGCGGTTTGCTGTAGTGATCGTATGGCCTCAAACGAAGCTGGCGCTGTCCCATAAGTTAATGTATTTAGCTGAAAATGCCGTAGAGGTTCCCTCTCATCCGATCGCCATACGATGCGCTGAAATCTTCGATGCGGATTATAAACGTTAACCTGTCTGTACATTTTTGCTATATCTGCTGTAAAGACATATTCTCGTGCTCTAAATCTAATCAAAATCATGAATAAACTATCCTGAATAATCGGACCAACCATCAAAACGTCATTTAAAGACAAGTTAGACGATGTCTTAGCTGACGCGTTAAAGACAACACGCACCCTAGTGGTTGCACTTGACTCCTTTACCACGCTATGGTGCGGCAAATAATAAACTGAATTGAGGTCCACCTGATTTGGTTCCACCTCTGTCATATGACCGAGTTCCTGATATTCGTCAATGAATCTTACGTACTGCTCTTTAAGACTCGGGTCTTTAGCTAACCGCCTTTCTAATGCATAAAACCTTTTGACTGCCATGCTTAACGATTCACCCAATTTGTCGACGTTCGCTCTAAACGGTAATTGCACCGTGAATCGCCCTTGCTCATCACGCTCCACCGTTTTGACAAATAACTCCTCGCATTCGGATTCTTCCTTTGTGAATTTCGGTGCTGGAGGACATTCCTCGATTTCCCAGAAACGTCCTAAACTATCGCGTATGTCTTGTACGGTATTAATATGGCATAAGGATTTCGCTTGCTTGTACTCATGCGTTATAGGCCCCGATATGACCCAACCTAACATCGTCTTCTGAAGGATTGGCCTTCCTGGTCCTAATTGAATCTGCCCTGCGCAAAGAAGTCCCCAGAATATACCCGCGCCTAACAACAAATCTATTGCTTCGGGATAATTAAAACGCGGATCTGCCAATGAAAGACCCTCAGGTATGCTTAATGTCGAGACATTATAAAATCTATTCGGTAACTCTTGCGTAATATTATCAACCACCAGAAACGACTGTTCGGCTTTATAATCGTTATAGAGCGACTTGATAGACGTTTTAGTCTTATGTGAAATGTTAGTTATACTTTGATTAACTCCGCAAACTGGAAGCTTTATAGGCGTTATTGCTAGCCCTAATTTCTGAGCTAATTGTCTCGTAACAAAATTTGATTGAGAGCCGTTGTCCAACAAGGCTCTACATTGATGCGATTTACCATTACTATCGAGTATAACAACCCTCGCCGTCGCCAATAGTATATATGAACCATGAGACACCTGCACCGCATGCGTGGTTATGGTTGATTCCCTTGCCATGTTTGATTTATCCTTACCTTCTGCCTTGTTTATGTTCAAATCTGATTGCTCATTCACCTCGGGTTCGACCTTTGAATCGCCGAAATGCAACAACGTATTATGCCTCCCGTTACATTTCTTACATCCACCTGCCTTGCAATCTTTACTAAAGTGATTATTCCTTAGGCAATTTGTGCATAGTTTTAGTTGTTTAACCTGTAACAATCGTTTATCAGCCGGTAAACTCAATATATCCTTACACGTATATATGTTATGCGAACCCTTGCAAAATGTGCACTTTATTATGTTTGACGCTAGATGAGCTAACGAGCTTACCTTTGGTTTGTCTTTTGAATCTTTAACTACATTCCGCTTATCCGTTTGTTTATTATCTTTGGACAACCTCTCAAGAATTTGACAACGTTCGTTTAAAAATACTTTAAAACTATCGATGTTTGGCAATTCCCTACGTTTGACGGATATCTTTTCCCATTCATTTCGCGATGCTGAATCTAATTTAGACGCACCAAGATATACGATTATTGAGTCCCAGCTCTCGACTGGCTGCCCTAAAGATTCCAATGCACGTAAATGCTGCGACATGCTGTCAGACAATTCCCTAAGAGATGCGTGTGAATCCTTGAGTACATGCGGTAAATCGAATAAGGCTTTCACGTGATTGTGTATAATAATATTTTTGTTCTCGAACCGTTCCCTTAAAATATCCCAAGCGATATCGTAATTTGCATCCGACGCTTCTAATGTGTCTAACGCTCGTGCGGCGTCTCCGGTCAAACACGATCTCAAATAGTAAAACTTTTGTGTAGTGGTTAATGTATTATTATTATGAATTATCGCTCTGATCGTATCGTTGAATTGTATCCATTTGTTATATTCCCCGTTAAATTCTGGTAATTTCAACGTCGGCAATTTTACGTTTTGAGTATCACACGTGTGATTCGTTTGTGGCCGCTCATCTGGACCCGTCTGTTTTAATTTTCTAGCCCTACCTATTACAGCAAAATAGGACGCTTCGAATGCGTCGCGATGACCTGCTTGCGTTTCAGTATCGTCCGCTAATTCGAGCTCGGTTTGTATTTTGTCGAATTCCGCCCACAATGCTTCGGCCTTTTCTAACCGAGGGATTAACTCTTGTAAATTTCTTGTCGCATCAAATCTATCGATAAATGTGGTGAATTTAGATAATTGACCTTTGACGATACCGCGCTTCTTTTTTAACAAACTCATTGCCTGCTCTTCCGCCATACCGACTCGTGCTATATGCAAATACAATGCTATTTAATATCACCAGTGATCACGCAAATACGCGGGTTGCGATCGACAGAAACGCGAGCCACTTTGCTTTGTTTACCTACCACAATCGAGAATAACCTTGACTCGTCGTCTTTGCGAACGCGCCGCGCCTCAAGCTCGATCCCAATATGGCCGCTGATCCTTCCTCCGCGGGGTCGAATTATCTCGTTTCCGCCTTGGCTGCGTGTTGCTGCGTTCGGCTCTGCACTATTCTGCTTAATTCTCCGCTGCCGGGCCGAATCCGCTAATGATGCGTGCTCCTCTCGTTGCTGTATCGACTCCGCTGTTATCGCTATGAGATGCCCATATGCAGATCCGTATCGTGTGATCGTTTCTTCAGATGCGTGCGTACGTATTCTCGTACGGCGCATGTATGATTGCTGCGCTGCACTGTCTCGCCCGATCGGTCGTTATGCACGGGCTCTTGAAGACCGTTTTTGGAATTATCGTTACGCTGCGTAGATTCGCAATCCTTTGTGTGTGGATTTGCAAATCCGTTCGCACGATTATCGTTATGCAGACTCGCTCACGTGATTTTCTCGCTGTTTCCATGCGACGCCATGTCCAACTTCGCTGCTTGCGCGATTTCGTTCCTTGCTGCTATCCAGATACCGGGTATCCGGCTCGAAGGACCAATTTATGTTATGATCTGGAATGCCTGGAGATCGTACTTTCTCTTCTCGATAAATGATGCGGTTGTAAATGACAACGCCGTGGAGACAAGGAACACAAACTTTATTGGCGTTCACAATCGATGCGATCCACGCGAGAGCTGTACAGAGTCTGGCGGTACTTGCGTGAGCTCGAAATAATAAAAAATCATACGCGCCATCTATTGACGTCTCGCGAATTACGAGTTCGCGATCCTACTTATCCACGGGCGACCGCGACATACAAATTACGAATTGTAAATGCGGAACAACTATATAATTCTTCGTTCAACACTAATTTTTTTTGTTTAACGCAATATAATCTTATTTCAAGATTTCCACGTTATCACTAAAGATATTTTAAAATCAAGAATATTCTTTTTTTTCTGTGCACATTTTAATTTTAACTTGTAACACAGCCTCTGTACTAGATCCTGATCAATAGGCCTCATCCTCATCTAGATTTTTGAAAAGTAGATCAATAAGAGGTTAAGTACCCTTAACCTAAAAAAATGATAGTACCGAATCTTGGAATGAATATTCCTTCCTAATACATTACAGACTATTATAAAACAGAAAGAGAACAAGTTGAGGCAAAATATTACTTACTCAAGTATTTAAGATAATCTGTAAATATAAGAATTGACTTAAGAACAGTAAGAACAAGCCTTAGTGCGTACTTAGTGTGCACTGCGCTGTCTGTGCAGTGTGCACTCATTAGTGCAGTAGTGCAAGTGTGCAAGCGCTCGAATTTGCTATATTAGGCACCGCCAAGCGGGCCAACCCAAGGAGAACAAAAAGTCACGAAAACGTCAAAATGATGTCATTTTGACTTAAAATGGTCAATTTTTCATCAAGCTTGATGAAAAATTGACCATTTACTTGCAGTGACGTCAAAATGACGTCATTGTGACGCCATCGATATATGTATCGATACATTGAAGGTATCGAATAACATCGAGATTGAGAGTCACTCGAGGAGCTTCAGGTTCAGAGTAAGATCGCGAAAATTTTAGAAGAGAAGGATCTAGAAGAGAACGGATTACCCGCGTTTTCGCTGCCAGTTTTGTGTTGGTTTGCCTAGAAGTATAAAGGAAATGTCGACTCTGTTAAAGAAGGTATGTTAATTGCTAACTATATAATATAATTAGGCCCTCGATTCTTAAAGTTCTTATAATAAGGTATTAGGGTTGTGTAGTGCAAGCTTTTAGTATTTTTTAAGATTTTTCTTATTTAGATTTTACGGATTTTTATGTATTTACAACATTTAGATGTAGAATACAGCTGTTTACTTTGACGTAATGTGCCGGCCCATCTAACCTCACTCTTTAATTTATAAAGTTATAGGGAGGACAACATGATCTGCACAGTTTGGCATTAGAAAAGTCCTGTAGAGAACAAGAAAATGAAGCTAAAGAGTGGAAAGGAATTTTCTATCCTACCTAGATGATTCAAATTGTTTCCCTTTTGTACATATGTTGTGTTATCATGCTGTTGCGATGTTATCTTTGTGGACCATTTTGCAATAACGGTAACTATTTAAAATAACAGACCACTTTTTGATGACCTTGACATTTGTCAAGGTCATGTCCCTGAACAACAATCAAAAGGCTTAGCCGTCAACCGTTGTTCGTTAAAAAGTTATTAACCAAAAAAGTTTGAAGAATATAGCCATGCAGTTATTTTGAGTATTGAAAGGCATAAATAACTAATATGTAAATGAAAATAGTACATGTATGAACGAAGGAAGTCATTTAAAGCAGAGAATCGTTAGTATATATTGAACAGTCTTTTTTGAAGCAGATAATAGTTGGTAGAGAAAAGTATATATACAATTTTATGTATATATTGCGAGCCGTTTTCCCGCGAGCTCGCCACTCGCGGGGGCGTTCCCGCAAATTGACTTTAATCATTCGTCGAGTCGCGAAAGGCGATACACGAAAACTGGGCGCCAGGTGCGATTACGCGCACCACGTTTTTACTTGCTCACACGTCCTTGCACAACCAGAATCGTCGCGATATCGTCGTAGCTCAGGGCGGAATTCGTGGTGGTAGTTAGGGGAATGAGGGGAGGGAGCGCCACGCAATAAAGGCACACGACACAAGTAAAAGAAATAATATAAGTCGTATAATATAGAAAGCAAGATTAACTCGGTACAATCAGTAATCTAGTTCGTACGGAACGGAAATAAGTTCCTCTCAAACGGTACTACACGTTGATTCAAATTCGCGACAGATCTCCCCGGCGGATGGCATCTCGGGTAATTATATTCGCAACACGCGATACCCACTAAGCTATCATTACACCAAGCGCGAGATTTCACGATATTCGCCATACGCAATATTACGCGACACGATCGCAACGCGGATCGAAGCACAAAATGGTCGCACCGGATCGTACATACGCGATCCGGACACGACAACCGCCACATCATCCGCCACACGAACGCAATACGCAATTGCCTCGCACGATCGCTACGAAACGATGCGCGAGATCCCCGAGGGTCGTCGAAGCCGAACCGTTACCGTCCCTATCCCGATTTATCTGAGACCGCGAATTGTTACACGACACACTAATACGCGGAGAGTCTACACCCACTAATACGCTATTTACAAGGTGACTGTCGGCGGCGGAGTTCCCCAGAAGGAGCTGTCTGGATCGTCACTCGGCCGGCTCTCCCCGTATAACTCTTGATACGGAACACGGTACTTGACTCTATACAGATCTCTGTCTCTTGGAGATACTGTTTTCTTAACCCGCGAGAGTCGCGGCCTCGATCGGATCCCGCAATAAAGGCGCGACGACTACCTGAGTGGTGGCCTTACAAAACTTGATCGCTGCCGGCATCCGGTCGTCCTGGATGACACCACGCTCCCTCACAGTCCGCACGACAGTGACGATCGATCCCCGATGGCCCGGCGGGATCACGTCAGGCCCCCGCACCTGCGCACCAAGCCCGCGGCAGTCCCCACGTCGATCCGCCCTGCGCGATTCATCTATCCGATTCGAGCGCCACCCTCGACGCCCGGAATTCGGTCTGCCAAACCGCGGTAGATTTGAGCTGACTTGCGATAGTCCGGCTGAGCCGCGACTAGATTGCCCGGTGTCCCGTCTGCCAGGCTGGCCAGGCCATGGCCCAGTGGACCGGTATGCGGTACGCTTCCTACCCGGTAGGCATCCTTCGTACGTCTCGTAGGGTCGTCCGCTCGCTCCGCGAGCCCGAAGCTCCTCAGCGGCGACGACACCACCGGCTGGATGCCCTTGTCTCGGCATCCTTGACTCGGGTCCTCCGCGTCCTCCAACAAATGGCGTCGATCGCGGGAGTCCAGCGCTCGCCCCGCGAGACGCTCTGCCGCCATCACTCGGCGAGAGGCCCGAACGTGACCCGCCCGCCGGCACATCCTTGCTGCAGTCATTTCGTCCTTCCCTTATACGAATGCCCTTGTACATCGCGAGAAGTTGGCCACACACTCGGCATCGTCTGCCCGCCTTCCCTAAATCGCAAAAATCACACACACAAATACACGCAATCCTACCCGAAATCATACACGAAATCGCCCGAAAGCGCCAAAAGTCCGCCGAAATAGAGAGACAGCCCCGGGAGAGGTGCCATCCCCGAACTTTCCCCTCGGCCACCCCGCCGGTCAGGGTGTCGGACGCGACTATTTGTCACGTCACAATATACACATATTATACATTAAACTACTGCTTTGTTTCTCTCTAATAGGTGTTTGCTTGAAGAAGTTTCCTAAGATACAGATTTCCGTATTTGAAAACCATATGAAACGATGGTTCAACACTTCCATGCCACGGTCAGACTAGATCAACTAGGTTGGGGGACTACAATTGTATTTCGACTTTACCGTATGTGAGCTTCATAAAAGCTTTTGTATATTGAAAACTTGCGTGATTCTCATGAATTCTATTATTTGTCTTTTATTTTTTGGTTTAAGTTGTTTTGTATAATTTATATATTTGTGTGCCTTTGAGGCTATTATTTTTGTTTTGTCTTCGATTTAAAAAAAATTCATAATCTACTGTCACAATTTTGTGAAGTTTATAATGTTTGTTGGCGTTTTTAAGAAAACAATGTCCTTCAAGTTAGAAGAGATCTATGTTATCTCTTGGTTAAAATGACAAGACTTCTCTATAATGATCAGATGTTTGAAATGTAAAATATTTATAAGTTGAACTGGCTGTGCTTATGTTTGAGATTAAATCTTCAACTCTCTCTAAGTCTTGTTGACAAATGCTATTTGGGGTACTATATTTTGAGGACTTTTATCAATTTTTTTTCTACTTTTCTATATGTCTTTGAGAAGACTGACGTCCGTCCTCAGAGTTTATATAAAATATTAATATAGCGTTTATATAGTTTATATGTAGCATATATAGTATAGTTTTTGATTTAGTTATTATATTGATATACTTAGTTTACATAATATATATTTGTTCTTGTGGCTGAACAATGTGTACTACAAAGGTACTGCAATAAAAAAGTAATTATAATTTATTTTTGTATTGTTCCTTTACATGTGAATTTGCGAAACTGCTTTTCCTAATACTGAATACAATAAAATCAGCGGTGCACTAGTCAAAATGACATCAAAATGACATAAAAATGACGTCAAATCATAGTCATTTTTTTTCCCGGTTTGACGTCATTCTGACTTCCGCCGTTTTGACGTCTTTTTGACGTCTTTTTGACATCATTTTGACGTTTTCGTGTCTTTTTGTTCTCCTTGGGAAGCCGCCACCGCAACAACGCAAAGACGTTTCCGCTTCAATATTTAAAGTTATAAAGACAAAAGGTATTAAATAATACCGAAAACTGAAATAACGTAGATAAGATATTGAATATTAAGAAAAATTATTCTATCTTTTTTCAGAATTTTTTGTTAAAAAAACCGTTTTTTACCGTAAAAAACTGGTTTTTTACTCGGTTTTTTACTCCGAAGGATAAAAAACCGGTTTTTTCCATCTCTAGAACCACGTCGTCTGCATATGCCAGTAGTTGTTTGGAATTATTTATAATGGTGCCTTGTACCTTAATTTCTTTTAAGGCACTGTGCAGTGCTAGATTGAAGAGAGTAGCTGAGAGCGCGTCTCCCTGTTTTACTCCCGCTGTCAGGTGGATGCTTCTACTGGTTTTCCTATTAATGCATACTTTACTTTGTGATTGGTATAATGATGTCTCGATAAGCTTTACCAACTTTCTTGGAATCCCGAATTTTTTTAGCTCCCTCAGCAGTTGTTCCCATTTAACACTATCAAAGGTTTGCTGGAAATCCACAAATATCAGGTGTAGATCAGTATTATGCTCGTAGCATTTCTCAAGTGCTTGTCTCAGCGTGAATATTTGGTCTGTGGTGCCCTTTCCAGCTCGGAAACCACATTGATAATCACCTGTGATCTTTTCCGCATATTTGTTCAATCTTGCCTGCACAATGCTCAAAAACACCTTATATGCTACATTTAACAGTGTGATTTCTCTGTAATTTCTGCATTCGTACATATCACCTTTTTTAAATATCGGGTATATCAGCCCAACTCGATCCATTCCTCCGGTAAAACCTCGTCCCTCCATATTTTACATATTAACTTATGTAATGTGTGATGTAATTGCTTTCCTCCAAATTTTATCAGCTCCGCTGGTATTTCATTAAATCCAGAGGCTTTATTCTCTCATAGAAAAGTATTACTGAAGTACTCAGTAATAAATTACTGTAAATACTGGCAGTATTATTTTAGCCAGTACTTCAGAAATACTGGGCAGTACTGGATTACTGGGAATATAATTTATTACACAGAACTACACGGAAAAAAAAGATTATAGCTACGGCAGCAAGAATTTGTGTGCGGTAGCTAAATTTTAATCTTAAGTTAGGTAATAGTCACAAAAATTTAGCTACGGCAAACACTTATTTAGCTACGGCAGACACATACCTATTTCCGACATTCACCAAAAATTTAAAAAAATTATATTTATTTCGAAATTTTATTACTATTTTTTAACTAAATTTGTTTCTTAAGATGCAGCCTATGATGATTCCATCTGAAAATAAGTATTTGTAACTGATTAAATGTCTTAAAAAACACACTTACCTTAGTGGGATTCGAACTCGGGACCTCTGGATCGTGAGCCAACTGCCTTACGTGGTAGACTACTTCTTAATTTAATGTAAGTGTTATATATTGTCTACATGTCATAACCATAGGCCCCTACCGCCACATAATTTATAGAGCAAAACAATAACAGAAAAATGATGGTTTCTTATAATTAAATAGTTATTGTTAAATAATATTTTAAGTAAATATTAATATTAAATAAATGTTTTTTAAAATTATTATAGTAATTAAATAATTATTGTAAAATAAATATTAAATTAATGTCAAATAAATGTTAAATATACGTTTTCTTTAAATCATTATTACAAATAAATAATTAATATAAAATAAATATTAAATTAATGTCAAATAAATGTTAAATAAATGTTTTTTCAAATTATTATCACAAATAAATAATCAATATTACATAAATATTATATTATTGCCGAATAAATGTTAAATAAATGTTTTTTAAAATTATTATTGTAAATAAATAATTTATGTAAAATAAATATCAAATAATGTGTAATAAATGTTAAATAAATGTTTTTTCAAATTATTATTACAAATAAATAATCAATATTACATAAATATTATATTATTGCCGAATAAATGTTAAATAAATGTTTTTTAAAATTATTATTTTAAATAAAAATTTATGTAAAATAAATATCAAATAATGTTTAATAAATGTTAAATACATGTTTTTTAAAATTATTATTGCAAATGAATAATTAATATAAAATAAATATTAAATTAATGTTGAATAAATGTTAAATAAATGTTTTTTAAAATCATTATTGAAAATATAATTAATCAATATAACACAAATAATAAATTAATGTTGAATAAATGTTAAATAAATGTTTTTTAAAATCATTATTGTAAGTGAATAATTTATGCCATAATACGGATTTTACGATTCTAGTAATAAATGACTCCTGTCAATCCTTAAGCCTTGTGTCCACGATCCGAGAACTCGGTCCGAGTTTCGGTTTAAGCCAATCAACTTGCAGCTCTTACAGAAAGGTAGCAGTTTCATTGGCTTAAACCGAAACTCGGACCGAGTTCTCGGATCGTGGACACAAGGCTTTAAGGACAATGAATTATATGAATTCAGTACTTCGGGCGTTTGCCGCCCCAGTGTTGAATCTCATCTATACCAGTACTTAAGTACTAGACCAAGTAATGAATTACTATAGGAAAACTACTTACTCATTCTATCAGTACTTCACGTCTAAGCTCAACTACTAGAATCTCTAAAGCCTTGTGTCCACGATCCGAGAACTCGGTCCGAGTTTCGGTTTAAGCCAATAAAACTGCTACCTTTCTGTAAGAGCTGCAAGTTGATTGGCTTAAACCGAAACTCGGACCGAGTTCTCGGATCGTGGACACAAGGCTTAAAACCGAAACTCGGACACAGTTCTAGCATCGTGGACACAAGGCTTAATACTTCAGTACTTTTTTACTATATAAGCAAATACTGAAGTACTTGTATCAGTACTTCGGATCCCGGAAGAACTACTAATACTACTACACATTACTCATTTGCCAGTAGTTCAACTACTGAAATACAAGAATAAAATACTAATCGCCAGTAAAAAATTACTAGACTCAGTAATTTATTACTGAGTACTTCAGTAAAGCCTTGTGTCCACGATCCGAGAACTCGGTCCGAGTTTCGGTTTAAGCCAATGAAACTGCTACCTTTCTGTAAGAGCTGCAAGTTGATTGGCTTAAACCGAAACTCGGTCCGAGTTCTCGGATCGTGGACACAAGGCTTAATACTTTTCTATGAGGATTGTTTCTTTGTTTTTTTAATGTATTTCTCAACCTCTTCTAGGGTTGGTATTGGTACATCCCCTTCCGTGGCATCTATTTCCTAATTGTTTTGGTTATTACGATCCTTGTTGAGTAGATCTTCAAAGTACTCCGCCCATCTGTCCATTATCATTTTCTCATCCTTTATCATGTTACCGTTTGCATCGCGAATAGTACTCGATCTCGCTCTATATCCATTTGTCATGGTTTTTATTGCATGATAGAATCTTTTATTTTCATTGATCCTATTAAGTTGTTCTAATTCCTTGATTTTGTTATCCAGATATTCTTTTTTTTCTTTTTTATTAATTTATCCGCAATTCTTTTGCTCATTTTGTACTTTTCTTGAGCTGTTCTTGTGTTTCGCTGTAGGATTTGATGTCTATTTTTGTTTTTCTCTTGTATTGCCATTCTGCATTTCTCGTCGAACCACTCCTTATCCCGTCTCCTTCCTATTTCCCCTACTGTTTCTTCGGCAGCATTCAAAATTGCTTCTTTTATTTTACCCCAGTGCTTCTATATGGGTTCTTCCTGGTGTTGGTCTGCATTCAGACCAGTATTATTTAAATTTAATCCTATTCTCTTCTGATACTTGATTTGATTTTCTTTTTTGAAAACTTCTGTATTCCACCTTCTTCTGCTGATGCTTGGAGCGTTTTTTGCAGTTGTTAGTCTTTCTCTTAACAACAGCTGTACCATGAAATGGTCCGAATCACAGTTTGGACCTCTTGCCGTTCTGACATCTAATATTGACAATGAGAATCTTTTGTTCACCAGCACATGGTCTATTTGGTTGAAAGTTTCTGACCCTGGTATTTTCCATGTTTGTTTATGTATGTTAACTTCGACGCTTAATATCTGTACAGCACATTCTCTGCTTTAATAAAAAGAATTATCACAAACGTTTTTCTTATTTATTATTTTTATTTTTTTTCAGCCTGTATCTCCGAAGCTATTTGAGTCCGACCCTTATATAATATGTATGAAATAATTTGAGAAGACTCCCCCAGCAACATATTTAAAAATAAAGCAAATCTGAGAGAAGGCCCCTTTTATGCATAAATACCGTATATTTATATACGTATATCTGAAAAACTATACAAGACCGCCGATTAAGTTATAAGGAAAAGTTACTCAGAATCATGTCCTTGACAACATATGTCAAGGTCAAAGTCATCCGAGCTGTGTTAGTTATTCTAAATAATTACCAAAATTTCTTACTATAAAAATTAATCTTTATGCAATATCGTTAAAAAACAATTCTCTATTAATCTATTTTAAAAGCTTGTTTTATAATTGTTACGTCCAATCCCCAGAATTCGGATAAAAAGGAAACTGGGAAGCGAAAGAAAGGCTAACCAGAAAGGTGCATGGGGGTATGCAAGGACGCAAGCAGATACTTATACGGTTATTTTGGGTCGCGCGCATAAGCGCGTGCCTCGAGTCAAACGCACTTTTCCGATGGCTCCGGTTATGGATGAACGTCCTTATAGGACGCTATTACACCTACCGATAGCGGTATGTGATCGTCCTATTTTAGGTCAAGGACAGTCAAGGATTGTAATCCCTATTACCTGGGATCGGACCCTGTGCGATTTTGAGAGTAAAGTAGATTGAGGGCGAGGTCTTAATTTAATAAATAAATTATTAAGATTTCTTTAAAATTAATATAACCATTTATTATAAATAAAAAAATATTAAATAATAATTTTATAGTTGAGAATATCAGGCAGTACAAGCATGATTTGTCACGTTCTGTCTATAGTTCGTCCGTTTTTAAGTCAAATTTACCCGGTATTTGGACAAGTTTGTGTGATTGTTATTATTATTATTTAAAGCCGCGTAATTTATAGATTTTGTAACGGGAAGATTTATTTTAATATCATATAAAAATAGATAAAATTGCCTTAAGTTTACAAAATATATGTTTAAAAATTTTAGAGTACTGACGAGTGTTATCGTTTCTCGCGCTGCAGTATTGATAGTTTAGTATGTTAATACTCATGAATATTGCAGAATGGTCAGTACTGTGCCTATTAGTTCTTACAGTACTGGCAGTACTATCATGATAGTACTCCGAATATTAATCTGATAAAGTACTGATACCACTTCAATACTTTGAAGTACTAATGAGTATTATCGCTTGTAGTACTGCCAGTACTGTAAGCACTGATAGACACAGTACTGACCATTCTGCAGTATTCATGAGTATTAATTAACATACTAATACTCTCAATACTACGAGTACTGATCACTCAGTACTGAGTACTGATTACTAGTACTACTTTTTCGTAAGGGTTTACAAGCTAAGAATATTTTTCCAAATGTTTATCTTATTGTTGGAGGTAACTATGCAAAATGGCTTAAGAAAACTTAATTATTTTATGCTTACTAATATCTTAAATATTTCTTGTAATTATAACATAATTTTATTTTATAGTGTGTAATGATGATATGACACAGTAAAAAAGGAAGGACTGTAATGACAGACTTAGAAAGATACGATGCTGTTAGGCATTGTAGATACATAGATGAAATTGTTCGAGACGCACCTTGGGAGCTTGATGATGAATTTATAAAGAAGCACAAGGTACATTCATATTTTTATGCCTTTACATTTATGTAATAAAATGCTGCGCATTTTACTTTATGGAAATTACATGAACTATATTGTATTACAGATTGATTTCGTTGCTCATGATGATATACCATACATGATGGATGATGGATCGGACGTTTATGCTACATTGAAAGCTAAAGGTATATTTGTAGCCACATAGAGAACGGAAGGTGTTTCCACATCGGATATAGTTGCGAGGATAGTTAAAGATTATGACATATACGTCAGAAGAAATCTTGCACGAGACTACAGCGCAAAGGAACTTAATGTATCTTTTCTCAACATTTATAGTCAAATACATTCAAAACTCACGCAGTTTAATACAAGTTCTTTCTTATGTGTTACTGCAAAAAGGCGATTTTGAAACACTCTTGCATCCATTTTGTTTTCCTTGTTTTCTTCTTTTGCAATGTTAATCAAGAAAATAATTAAAATTTTATTCGTTGCTTTCATTTAATCGCCCTTTTCCCTCATAACGTTTTACCAATACTCATTTATTTTGTGTTGGCCTTTTGCATTCAGGATTACATTGTGTCACTAAACTTCCAAGTTTGTGTTGCTTCTAATAATATAAGCTGTCTTTTCTGCAATCCTTGCTTCTAAATGTTAAAATTTAAGATTATACGTTGGTCATGGATAATTTTCCATTATCGTTTGCAAAACATGTGTGGAAAAGCCAGGAAATTTCAAAATTTATTTTCTATAGATTTTGGATTGGAATTTTTTATTTATTTGCAGTCAACAATTTGGAATGAGAGTAAAGGCCGTTTAATGCAAGCGTTATCACCACCGGCAAGTCCGAAAAGGAACAGCAGCCTAAGCAGTAGTAACAGCAGTCACAATGATGAAGACCAGACAAGGTGTGGCTCCTTTAAATATACTCTCTCTGAAATATCCCTCATACGTATTTGACTATGTATGAAATTATTTTATATATCTCATTTTGCAGTCTACCACCAAAGAAAGCGGGACGCTTTAAATTTTCGCAAAATAATCATTATTTAAGTGATGATTATAGTGATGATGAAGAAGAACATCTACACTCCAAAGTCCAAATGATAACTAATTACATTAAAAAGGCATATATACTCTCTGACCAAAACAAACGTGCAATTTTTATTTATTACCTTAAGAGTTTAGATGTATTTTTCATTTAACTACATGAACTGCTGATGATGCTATGTTTAATAGATTTTGTATGGTATTTAGCTAGCACTATACATTAAAGAAAATCGCCTATCATGATGTGAGTTTAGCGTGTGTTTACAGGTTTTATTAAATAGACCATAAAAATGATAATAGGTGATACATGTAGATTATCTGAGCCATGTACTATTCAATGTTTTTTTTTAACGTTGTTTCTGAGATACTGTTACACCATTTAGTTCCTATGTCCAAAACGGAATCAATCTATCGATGGATTGCTCTCGAAAAATGGCGCGCGTTGTCAATCGCGCGACGCCGTACCGCGCGCGCGCCTTAGCATGCGCGAGGAGCGCGGCTTTAGATTTCCGCGACTCGCACCCATAGACTTATATAGATAGACCGGCCCCTGCCGTAAAGCCTTGTGTCCACGATCCGAGAACTCGGTCCGAGTTTCGGTTTAAGCCAATCAACTTGCAGCTCTTACAGAAAGGTAGCAGTTTCATTGGCTTAAACCGAAACTCGGACCGAGTTCTCGGATCGTGGACACAAGGCTTAAGAGCACGCATCGGAAGACCTACGGTGCAGACATAGCCGTGGATATGATCGTCTCTTTTTCTACTGATCACTTGGTGGGGATAGAAGTCTACCCCGGCTATTCCCTAATCCCTACTAGTCCCCACTAGTCTAGGCCGGTAATCATGGTCGGATCTTATTTCAAGACCGTCTCAAGTAATGTCTTAAGACGCTAATACGGCTTTGTGATTGGTTCATGACATCTTAAGATTGTACTTAAGACGGTCTTAAATATAAGATCCGACTATGAATACCAGTCTAGACTTCTATCCCCACCAAGCGATCAGTAGAAAGAGAGAGGACCATATCCACGGCTATGTCTGCACCGTAGGTCTTCCGACGCGTGCTCTTACGGCAGGGGCCGGTCTATCTATATAAGTCTATGCTCGCACCGCGGCGCCCAATTGCAGACGCCCACAGCGCGAGAAGCGAATTTTGGCAGTCGCCAATTCGTGGAATTCGTCCCTGATCTTCGAGAAGACTCTAACTCGCGCATTAACGGAAAATCGAATCCCACCATCGCAAGGAACCTTCTAGAAGATCAGAGACTATAAATCAGCGTGCCGTACGACGGCCGGGGCAGTCGTGCTCCGAGTATCCGCACCAAATTTTTGTCGCAGTAATTCCGTTCACTGTAAAGCAATAGACTTATCATGTACTGTGATTAAGCGTCCTTTTGGTATTAAAGACTAAGAGATTAATTGCGAGTGTTAATCTGACTCCATACTTACCGCTCCTTATCACTAACCACGAAAAAACGAATCGAAAACTTGCATATTCACGAACATCCTATGTTACTTAATGCAAATGTATGAATCATTATTTATCTTTAATTTGATACTTTCTTATAGTTGAAACTTGAAGATTAACATAATATGTATCCATAATTTCAAGAGCACGAAATATTCACTAAAATTGTATTTAAAATGTAAGATAATAATATTAGACGATGTGTATGTGAACACTGTTGATATTGGAACGTTTAGATGTAAGGTATGATACTTTGACGAGGTATAGATGCGAACATTGCTAGTGTTGTAAAATATAGATGTAAGTTAATTATACTACACTTTGACGATCTGTCTATGCGAACACTATAACGATAACGTTGGAAGGATTATAGATAAGGTATCGGTATGAGTGGGAGATTGAATGCAGTATGATTGGATCTCGCGTCGGTATTTTGACAAAGGTATGAGGGAAGGACGGCGTTGACTTGTACATAATCATAAAATGCGTTATCAATTGTAAGGAGGAGAGTAAGTTTATGGCCCCCACGCTGAAGGTGTGTCCCATAAAAGGGGGGGGGGGGGCATTGTGAGATGTAATATGTGAGATGTAAAATGTGGGGTGTAATAATGTGAGTACGCTGCCATCCACCACTCTAAGATTCTCCCGAAGTGGGAGACGGGTGATTCGCGCATGCCCATCGATCCGCGTTCACCGATGATCCGTGGGACCGAGCGAGCCTCGCTCTCTTTCGTTCTGGGGGTTTCAAGCGATACACGTATCTGAAGGGCCGGTGCAGCTAATCTGAAAGTCCTTCGGTTGGAGACTGACTTCCGGATCTCCGCACGGTCCTCGCACCGCAGACGTTGGATCTTGGCGAATACCGCCCAATGTAATCTCAGCAATCGAAGGAGACGGAGCCGAGAGCCCCCGGAACAGGCGAGAGAGCCAACGAGGGAATCGCAGCGAGGCACATTCCACAAGCACACAGCTGAGTACCTCACTTTTACGGATCTAGAACACGGCCGGCCTGTGTGCAGCCATAACGTAATAGTTCGAGCGCCGTGTAGGGAAATCCGCATGCTAATTGATACATCGTGTGGGTCATAAGCGGTTTCGTGCGTCTTTTCCCGGTCTTGACATGCGCGTGTATAATTTATATATTTGAGCGCTCCTCCATGAGGACAGAATAACGAGCGCGACGAGCGTGTGCGTGGATGGATGAATGCGTGTGGATGTGTGTAAGCACTCGCGGATAAAAATACTGCTGTAGTAAAGCCCCGGGACTATCATTAAAGACGCGTTTATAATAGCGATACGAGTTGAATTCTATGTTACCCATTCCTGTCGTGGAACTGAGCCGTCGTGAGATCGAGAAAGTAAGAGCAACTTTATACATACTATTATTTTGATTAATTTTGTGCAGAAACTTTTTATAAAATAATGTTAGTTAAATGCATAAATAATTTATCTATAGTCTTTGGATATGCAAATTCAATTACATAATCTGAATCAAACAAGTGCAGTTAATATTACGAGTAAAGTTTCACTTTAAGTACCGTAACTTGATATTTTGTTGTAAATAACAAGACGTACAAAACAGATACTTTTAGGCTCATACATTGGAAAATTTTGTTGTATTTTGTATTTGGAAATAAATGAATATTTGGAAAATCGGTCATTTAGATTAATTTAGAATGTTGTAATACGACGATAACAGCTGATCGCTAAGGGACGCTTCGCGACTCGCTGCGATGCACCGGGCGCCCGGGGCGTCTCAGCACGGGCGCAACAATACTGACGAGAGTGACAAGGAACGAGGACAAACGGGCAGGTTGACAGGCAATAACCGACAGTTCGCCTAAATTATTGGGAATAATTATTGCCTACTACGTGGCTTCTTAGTTCTTATACCGCGCGGCAAGCGTTTTATAGGCGGCCTGTCGGTTATTGCCTGTCGACTTGCTTGTTCGTCCTCGTCAGTATTTATTTATTCTAGACACTACAGAATAACAAAGCAAGGACAAACATAGAAAGCAGTTGTAAACTAATTATTAATACATAAGAAACGCCTAACATCTAATGTGACCATTTAGAGGTTTTTGCGTGTTCTTTCTCTCTTCACATAACCTTCTCATTATGGATGCAGCGACCATAACAGATTATTTTGTTAAAATTACCAAATAAAAATTTATTTTGTAACTACAACCCAACTTTATAATTACTACAACCAAATGTAAGTAACCAAATAATATTGTTTAGTTAACTCAAAAAATTTACCAAATTTTGCTTGGTCAACCAAAAAATTATTACATTTTGCCATCGTAACAAAATTATTTATTATCTGTGAACAACTATATTTCTTTATTACCATTAGTATAACTTTTCTCTCAGTGTAGAACAGACAAATACCTATCATTTGAAAGCATTTGCAAGAGTCGTATGCTTTCAAGTGATATTTGTCTGTTCCATTAATCGCCTGCGTGTATGTGTAGCAATAATGATTCGAGATCTGCTAGATAGTTGGGGAATGCCGGAAGAAATTATATTGCGCATATAATAGAAATATAATTTTGCTTATCTAACAAAATTATATTGTTAATACACACACAAAGAATATAATAACCGAGGACGATCTAACATCAGATCACACTTCTTTATGGACATAGCGTACGTATGTGCGGCCATAGATGCAAGGAATCTGCGCGATGGTTATTGCTTTTTTTTGTCATCTTTCTTCGCTTATCAGTGAAGCGACACTATGGCGACAGAGGCTAGCAAGCAGTAGTTTTGCTCCGATAGCAAATGTATTTGCTAAGAATACATTATTTTGCTTCAATAGCAAATTAACGTGATTCTAAAGACAAATGTACTTAGCAAATTTTTTCTATTCTCACAACAAAACAGATTCTGCTCTAATGACAAATAATTTGTAAAATAAGTTCCGTTAACTAAATTTTGTTGCTGTCACTACGAATATGCAAGAGCAATGACGATTTTGCTAAAACAGCAGAATTATTTTTTTCCGTGCATAATGTCGAGAATAAACTCAGTGATCGCCACGTCTTTCGGCAACGAAAAAAACCAATTCGCCACACTCTTCGTCAGCAAAAAGAGTCAGTTCGCCACACTCTTTGTTAGCGAACACTGCCAAACACCAAGTTGTGTTTTGTAAATGGACTGATAAATGTAGAATTCGATAGATACGGGATGAGATTCCAAGATCTTAAGCTTATGGCTCTTTTCTCAAAATTAACCTTATCTTTATTGTTTAAATTTTGGTATACAAAAGTTACGCGTTAACGCAGTCGTGGGGGAAGGTTGCCGATATTGTACCGGCTCCTAAATTGTACCATCTCTATATTTCATATAATCCGAAGGCCTAGCGCCATCTGTGTATTAAGCAAGGTTCTTCTAACGCCATAAAGTTGGTAGACGAAAGTTGATGTTTATGCACGAAAGCGTTTTGTTAAAAAGAGCAAGTAAAGGTTTTTTTAGTTTTTGCAGTAAGTTTTACCCACTTTTACATAAGGAATTTAGAAAGTTTCAATAGGTGTATTAATTTAGCTGCTTGTCATTTTTATACTACATTAAAATTGGCATATTTGCATGGCATAGTTTGGACATAACCTCGCTCTGTGTATACTTTACTACCATAATTTCAAATACGCGCCTAGTCTCTTAAATCATACCACCTATTGGTTGCCTATATTGTACCGGTACAATTTAGGAATTATAGGGTACAATTTCTCTTCTTTTTCGCAGAATGAGTTCCAAAGAAGAATCAGTTAATTTTTTTAATTAAAAAAATTTTTTTTTTAGTTTATCCAAACTGTGATTTCAATTAATGGTAATACTTAAGGAGAGCTCACTCCTCACCGATTTCGTTGAATTTAGGCTTAATCGACGCGTTTTTTATCAAAACGAACGAATCTGGCAGAAAAAAGGCCCGCTCGGCCCCGCAAAGCGAGATATTAACTGTTAAAGTTGACGACTCTCAGGTTAGGATTCCTGTCATACCGACGAGATGTAGCGACTGCTAGCGACATGAACATGCCTCGCGGGGGCATATGCGCATGCCCGTGGCCACATGCGCATGCTCCGTAGCCACACGCGCATGCAAAAATGCGCGAATTTCAAACCTATGTATATTTATAATGCATAAATATAAATATGTACTTTTCATATATTAACTATTCTCTGCTTTAACAAATTTTTTAATGTCCTTTAAAAATTTTTCTATATGCATTCTCGGCATTGGTGTTTCGGCCGCAACCGCATCAGTTCCTTATTTTTACATGCCGCGCAGTTTATTTTTGAGTTTATATCCACCCCGTGTAAAGGTCACGCCAGCAAATGCCATGCAATCTGCGTGGAAGTTCCAGGGCCGTCCGCTTCTTCCGAAACATTCGGCCCACAACCTCTCCCTGGCACTGTGCTGATTCATCTGCACGTGTAGTAGGCACACGGTCGTGATTTTTGAACGATCTGGTGCACATGCTTTTTAGCAATATTTCGTACATATGTCTCTGGATGATCTATAGGCCGGACTCCGTCGATTGGCCTGTAATTTTCGTTTTTTTCCTCCTCGGGCCTCGGGTCTGACGTTGGTGGCCTCATTTTCTATACACTGTTAAATTCATAGTGTCAAATTTTACTCAATTTGAGTCATTTTTAACACTCCTGTAGGTCGCCACTGCTCCTACTCAATAATATCGTCACTTTTAACTAATATTTCATTGTTTTTAACTACCATATGTGTGTCGAAATTACACAAAATGTAGTTAAAACAATGAAATATTAGTTAAAAGTAACGACATATTGAGTAGGAGCAGTGGTGACCTAATATTGAGTCAATGAATTTAACAGTGTATTTTTGTGTATATTACTTATTTATGTATACTATTGCTTCCTCATAGAGGAAGCTTTGATTTTGTAAAAAAAATTTTTTTAGTTGCCGCTGCTAATGTGTTCAAAATGTTCTAAAACGTCGAAAAATTGCATTTAAAAAAATGTCCGTGCGTGCGTGCGTGCGTGCGTGCGTGCGTGCGTGCGTGCGTGCGTGCGTGCGTGCGTGCGTGCGTGCGTGCGTGCGTGCGTGCGTGCGTGCGTGCGTGCGTGCGTGCGTGCGTGCGTGCGTGCGTGCGTGCGTGCGTGCGTGCGTGCGTGCGTGCGTGCGTGCGTGCGTGCGTGCGTGCGTGCGTGCGTGCGTGCGTGCGTGCGTGCGTGCGTGCGTGCGTGCGTGCGTGCGTGCGTGCGTGCGTGCGTGCGTGCGTGCGTGCGTGCGTGCGTGCGTGCGTGCGTGCGTGCGTGCGTGCGTGCGTGCGTGCGTGCGTGCGTGCGTGCGTGCGTGCGTGCGTGCGTGCGTGCGTGCGTGCGTGCGTGCGTGCGTGCGTGCGTGCGTGCGTGCGTGCGTGCGTGCGTGCGTGCGTGCGTGCGTGCGTGCGTGCGTGCGTGCGTGCGTGCGTGCGTGCGTGCGTGCGTGCGTGCGTGCGTGCGTGCGTGCGTGCGTGCGTGCGTGCGTGCGTGCGTGCGTGCGTGCGTGCGTGCGTGCGTGCGTGCGTTGCGTGCGTGCGTGCGTGCGTGCGTGCGTGCGTGCGTGCGTGCGTGCGTGCGTGCGTGCGTGCGTGCGTGCGTGCGTGCGTGCGTGCGTGCGTGCGTGCGTGCGTGCGTGCGTGCGTGCGTGCGTGCGTGCGTGCGTGCGTGCGTGCGTGCGTGCGTGCGTGCGTGCGTGCGTGCGTGCGTGCGTGCGTGCGTGCGTGCGTGCGTGCGTGCGTGCGTGCGTGCGTGCGTGCGTGCGTGCGTGCGTGCGTGCGTGCGTGCGTGCGTGCGTGCGTGCGTGCGTGCGTGCGTGCGTGCGTGCGTGCGTGCGTGCGTGCGTGCGTGCGTGCGTGCGTGCGTGCGTGCGTGCGTGCGTGCGTGCGTGCGTGCGTGCGTGCGTGCGTGCGTGCGTGCGTGCGTGCGTGCGTGCGTGCGTGCGTGCGTGCGTGCGTGTGTGTGTGTGTATGTGCGGATTTGATGTCCGTGGTTGCTCTAACTTCCGCAAATATTGATTTATCGGGCTGAATTTTTTTTAATCGATAGAGTATTATTTAAGGAAGATTGGTATTGAATTTAGCGATGATTGATAAAGGGCTTCTTTCTTTATAAAATTTTAAATTTTTTTAGAAATTCCCGTGGTTGCTCTTACTTTTGCAAATTTTGAAAAATTGGGTTATTTCTAATTTTATTATATTCTTCAGTCTTTTCTACCCCTATTTCATATATAATTCTTTGAGATTTGGTTGATTCGACTCAGCTTTATAAGGCTTTTATGTATGTACGGATTCCCCGAAATTTTAAATGCTTTTAACTTAAAAACTAATCAACCAAATCTTAAAGAATTATATGTGAAATAGGGGTAAAAAACCTGAAGAATATAATAAAATTCGAAAAAAATTGCCAATATAATAAAAGTGTGTAAATTAGAAACTTGCACGTTGTTTTTTCATCATATTTTTTGTTTATATATAACTCAAGAACTGATCAACCAAATCTTAAAGAATTATATATAAAATAGGGGTAGAAAAGACTGAAGAATATAATAAAATTTGAAAAAAATTGCTAATATAATAAAAGAGTGTGTAAATTAGAAACTTGCACGTTGCTTCTTCATCATTTTTTTCGTTTATATATAACTTAAGAACTGATCAACCAAATCTTAAAGAATTATATATGAAATAGGGGTATAAAAGACCTAAGAATACAATAGAATTAGAAAAAATTGCCAATATAATAAAAAAATGTGTGCAAATTAGAAACTTTTGCACATTGTCCTATGTTTAGATTCCCCGAAATTTTGAAAGGCTATAACTCAAGAACAAATTAACAAAATATTAAAGAATAGTATATGAAATATTGACAGAAAAGACTGAAGAATATAACAGAATTAGAAAAAAATTGCCAATATAATTGTATCTCATGAATTGATCAACCAAATCTTAAACAATTATATACGAAATAGGGGTAGAAAAAACTGAAAATTATAACAGAATTAGAAAAAACATTACCAATATAGTAAAAAAGTTTTCCGAAAAATGTTCGGGTCGGGATTACTGAGCTGACCTTCTATTAATTCACTTTATTGTCATTTTATAAGTTGCTGGTTTTTTTCTTTAGTCTTTTTTACTCCAATTTCATATATAATTCTTTAAAATTTGGTTTATTAGACCCAGTTTTATAAGGCTTTTATGTATGTACGGATTTTCCGATATTGCAAACGTCTGTAACTCAAAAACTAATCAACCAAATCTTAAATATATTCTTCAGTTTTTTTTACCCCCATTTCATATATAATACTTTAAGATGAAAAACATTGTCAATATATTAAAAAACTGTGCAAATTTTATATTTAAAACTGCACCCCCCTCAAGAGAAGTTGAGAATTGATATCTCTTGTGCGGTGAAAACTGGCCTGGTTTTTGTCTTTGAGAAAAAAGACGTAGGCTGTTGGTTTCTACACGCAGCAACTGCAGCTACGCATGACTTTGGTAAAAAGAGGAGACGCAAAAAGCCGAGACGCTTCCAAAATAACTTTATCCATGAATTTTTAATTGTATTAATGAATATAATTAACAAAAATAATATCTATAAAACTATAGGTTTTTTTAAATGTATACTTATATTGTGCAATAGGAGGTGATTTCTCTATAAATTTTCAACTTCCACTTTTAAAAAGAGCATGTAAATCGAACTCGAATGGAAATCAGAAAAAAAACTGATTTTTATCTTATAAATGACTATACATATAAGTTGCTGGTTTCACATATTATATGTCATTTTGTTGTCAATCTTATGTGTTAATCTGTTTTCACGATACGTGGATAATTAAATTGCTGCACGAAATGGAAGAAATATAAAATAGTAAGTATTCGTTGTTAGTATAGGTATCAATTTAGTAAACACAATAATAATTAATTAATTTTAATATTGGCATAACAGATAATACATGCATAACGTATGTATATATAATTAATTTAAAAAAAAAAAATCTGACGGCTTCCGGTTCGGCGGGTGGAACGTAAGGTTTGGGTTCGGAGCAAGAGGTAGATAAGGAAGAGTTGGTGGGTGAAAATGGTGTAGTGAGTAAGGTGGAGTGAAGGACGGAGTGGTCGAGAGGCAGAAAAACACGGGGACATGAGGGAGACGACGAGGAGTCGGCAGTGGAAGAACGAGAGCGGCTGGAGTATTTCAGAGACGTTTGGAGGTTAGGATGACGGTCGAGAGCGAGACGGGACAGAGGTGAAGAGAGGGTGAAGCGGAGCTTCCGGCGCTGGCGGTGCGGAGAGCGGAGTCGGACAGGGGAGATAGGTGGTGTAGGGTGGCGCGGTGGGTCGCTGTGTCGGCGGCGGATGTCGGAAGTACCACGGAGGGCCGGCGATCGAGATGGCGCGGAAAGACGGGCGAGTTGCTGAGACGTGGAAGGAGCGAGGAAAGTCGAGGCTGCGCTGGATGTCAGCCGTGGCTGGCGTCACGGCGGGACGCCGGGACCTTAGTTTGTGGATCGCACGTGGAGATACGAGGTTTGTTTGTTTTCGAAGAACTTTCTGAACTAGTGCACACTAGTGCAAGAAGTGTACACTAAAGCGTTCTTTTTATTCGAAATGACGTCAGAAGGCGCTGTTCGTTTTCGAAGTGTAACAGGGCGTAGTGCAATAGTTCACCGCACTGTCTGCCCTAGGTCTTGAGGTAGTGCAGCGGTGTAGTTCAATATGGCAGCTTACAACGTGACATTTTAACCTCAAGGAAAGGAAAGGAAAGAAATACGCTGTATAACCCAAATTCAGGGTTGAAGGCGTCTACGATCCAAACCAAGGAGGAGCTAAAGGAAAGTGCTAAATAACGAAAAGCAAAGGAAAAAAAGAAAAGAAAACTGTGCTATATAACTAAAAGGCGAGTTGAAGGCACCAATATTTCCCCCTCATCCGAGGGACTTAAAAAAAGGAAAGGAATATAACTAAAAGGTAACGGAAATGTTCACTTCTGTAAGCCTATTCTGTAACTCTTAACGACAATTTCGTTATATTGTTGTTGTTGCGTAGGTATAATATATTATGGTAAATAAGCTGCGCAACAACAAATAACGATAACGAAACTATCGTTAAGAGTTACAGAAGGCCTACTGGGTTCGATCACGGCCTTCCTTCAGCATATTTCTCGATTAAGGGTTTTTGCAGACCCCAACACGACAATGTATAAAATATTATTTATTAAAATTTTGCAGATATATTCATATGAAATAAAATGGAAAACGAATTAGCGTTTATTAAGAGAGATGAAGATGGCAACATAATAATCAGCAATAACAGAAATGTCACATGCGTTTCTGAAGGTATTAAAATTCTATATCTAAATATTAAGAAGTCCTTAAACAATGAAAAAGATTAAGGTGTATATATTTACAGGTGGCAAAGAATTTGAAATTTGTTATGATGAAATAGATTTTAATTCCGATGATATACGGTGTTCTGTAGATGGAAAAATGATTGTAATACCATTACATAATGACACAATAAATGAAGAAGCAAATAAAGAAAATGACGCTGTAGTGAATGAAATAGTATTTTCTTGGAATGACTCAAGCACGAAATTATTTTTAAGTTTATACAAAGATCAAAATGAACTCTTGAAAACTAGAAAAATTAAAACTAAAAAGATATTGTGGAGCAGAATAGCCTCGAAAATGCGAAAGAACGGATATAATGTAACTGTTTTACAAGTGGAAAACAAATTTAAATCACTTGAAAGGTCCTATAAGAATATGATATCAAATAATAAAAAAACTGGTAGAGGTCGTATGACATGTTCGTTTGAAACGTAAGTGTACATAATATATATGTATATTTATTCTGAAATGTGTAAAAGCTAATGTATGGAGTAAACTTGTTTGTAATTGTTATAGAGAATTGTCAGAATTGTTAGGATCGAAACACAATATTGAGCCATTGGCTGTATGTGGTAGCAAAGGCTTAATTGTGAGGGAAGTCATAAGAACAAATACACCTTTGTAAGTACATAACATAGATATTTATTAGTTTATTTATTTAGTGTTATAAATTTAAATATAATATAAATTAATAGTTTATTATATTAATAATATATTGTATAGTAAATAATATTTTTAATTAGTGTTTATAATAATATAATAAGGAAAAATTTTTATTTATACAAGATTAAAAAAAAAAGTAAGGTAACTTTCCTTCGCCAGTGAATAATTAACTCAGTAGGTAAATTGTAAAAACGTCAAACGACGTTTTTAATAAACTGTTGCCAGTTGGTTGTTTTTACAATTTATCTACGGAGTTATACAAGATTGTTATTTTATCCATTTATTATTTCCTACAGACCTATGGAATCTATGGATGATATAAATATGTCCAATGTAAATCCAAAAGAAGTAGAAAATATTTCAATAGAGAATAATTCAACGGAAGCCACAAATAATAATTTAAAGCAAGTAAGTACAATAAAAAAATTTCCTATTCTGTGGTATATAATTAGACAATATTGTTGCGTCCGCGGGCCGACTCTGCGATATTTCGTTTGCACGCCCCGTGTCACACACACTCTCACACGCGCCCGGAATAAACAACAGGAGGGTTAAACAACAACACTCCTGACAACGATTAAGGGATAAAAATCCAGGGACGCAACAATATATTACGTAAATGGTGTTAGTATAATCAGAAACATTATATTATACAGACATTAAAGAAGAATGAAAGGAAGCATTTAGGCGCTACAGCTCGAATGTTAGAAAGTTGCCAAAAAACAATTGAACAATTTGCAACCAGTGTGCAAGGCGATAGTAATAACAAATATGACGTGCAAAAAGAAATGCTAGAAGAATATAAAAAAATAAGGGTAGCATATGAAGAATGTGTAAAACAATTTACAAGAACAAATGATTTAAAAGAAGAAAAAAATGTTTTGCTAAAGGAAATCTTTTTGGGTATAAGATAAAAACAAATATTATAATACTTTTTTTAAGATTAAAACATTGTCGTTTTATTTTATTATTAAAGTTTATTATTTTTTGTTTCAGAAATGTGATATTTCTTAGTATTAATATGAAAAGTTTATTGTATTTGTTTGTTTTCTTTTTTAGTTTCAGAAATGTGATATTTCTTAGTATTAATATGAAAAGTTTATTAGTTTCAGAAATGTGATATTTCTTAGTATTAATATGAAAAGTTTATTGGTTTCAGAAATGTGATATTTCTTAGTATTAATATGAAAAGTTTATTAGTTTCAGAAATGTGATATTTCTTAGTATTAATATGAAAAGTTTATTGTATTTGTTTGTTTTCTTTTTTAGTTTCAGAAATGTGATATTTCTTAGTATTAATATGAAAAGTTTATTAGTTTCAGAAATGTGATATTTCTTAGTATTAATATGAAAAGTTTATTAGTTTCAGAAATGTGATATTTCTTAGTATTAATATGAAAAGTTTATTAGTTTCAGAAATGTGATATTTCTTAGTATTAATATGAAAAGTTTATTAGTTTCAGAAATGTGATATTTCTTAGTATTAATATGAAAAGTTTATTAGTTTCCGAAATGTGATATTTCTTAGTATTAATCTAAACAGTTTGTTTGGTTTTATTCTAAGAAAATAAAATAAAATATTAATAAGAAAAATGTTAGTTCAATTTTATACGATTAATAAGGCATAATAAAAATAATTTGATGTTTGCAATATAATCATTTATTATCACTGACTCAATTTTCTTATACATGTTATAATGTAAGTAATCGTTCATGTTATAATGTAAGTAATCGTTCATGTTATAATGTAAGTAATCGTTCATGTTATTATGTAAGTAATCGACATAATTCGTCACGTCTTTGCATTCCATTTTCTAACTCTCTTGGCACGTCATTATCGATTTCAATATGTATATTTTGTGCTTCAATATCAGGATATTCATTTATTGGCGGTTCAAAAAATTGTAATTCCTGTAAATTTGCCATATTGTGCAACACACAGCAGGCATATATTACCTGTACCATCCTTATTATATCTCTTAATTTAAAGTGATATAACTGTCTAAATCGTTGTTTAAGACATCCGAATGCGTTTTCAATTATTACTCGACACGAACTTAATTTGCGATTAAAAAGTCTTTGTGCACGTGTTAAGTGACCATTGTCTCTGTACGGTACTATTAACTCTTTCAGACAAGGATATGCACTATCACCCAGTAAGAAATAATCATCTGCAAAAAATTTTTTTCATAATGAAATATTAATTATTGCTATTAATCAAGACATCTGTTGCGAGTATTCAGAAGCCTTAAATATGTCTTTTATTATATTGTGTTTCTTACTTCCACAAAGTTCATGTAGGTCGTCACGTATTGATGAATTTCGAAACACTCTTGCGTCGTGCACGGAACCAGGATATCCCACAAAAACATCTATAAATTTCATTTCATGATTTACAGTTCCTTGAATGTTTAACGAAAAATATTGTTTTCGATTTATATACGAATCAGGATCTTCTACTGGTTTGTCAATCCTGACATGAGAGCCATCAATAGCACCTAGAGATAAAATGTCATAAGTAACGCGTTGCCATGTAATACAAAATTTCAAGATATATAAATGTTAATCTATTACCAATTATACCAGGAAATCCTTTTGTTTCTTCATAAAAAGTAGCAAAGTAGCAGTTTCTCTTTTCTCAGCTGCAGTGGGATATTTGATAACATTAGGCGCAAGAGACACAAGATATTCAGAGACTCTACTAATAATTTGAAATAAAGTGCTAATTGTAATTCCAAATCTGTCTGCTACGTCTCTGTATGACGCACTTTGATGACCTACGAACCACAAGAAACATAAGATATGTTTCTCGGCCGTTATTTTCAAACGTCCTGTAAGATCTGAAATATAATACATACGAGAAGTTATGGATATTTTATATAACATTAAATTTAAAAATAAAAAACATTTTATTATGAAAGTAAAATTTTTCTTTCTACTTTTTTATGTTTTATAGAATAAAATTTCTACATTTTTTTACAAACAAAAATTAAAAATAATATAAATTGTTATAATAATACATACTTTCCATGGAAGTAAAAATATCCGATACACTGAATTGATCTATCAGACCATATGCTACCTGTCTTGAAAGACGAAAATGCATTATAAAGTCAATATTGTTATAATTATTAACAATATTTTCTATATAATTATATATTTTAATATGGTGTATTCTCTGCATCATCCCCAGAATTGGATGTAATAATTGTAACATATCTTGATCTACAAACAGATAATACAGGTTACAGTTAGGTTAGATTGTCCTGAGATTTATGTAATAATATAAATTAATAACAATAAATTTTGTATATTTAGTCATATATTACAATCATCGTCTGCATCTATAATCGGTTGTAACGGTGGCATTATAATAAAATCTTCTTCGTCTTCCGAGGAATCCAATAATGCTAAGTTACGCCGGTTATGCGCCATGTTGTTTACTGCGCTCTGGCGTTTTTTTATTCTTTATTGTACTTTTGCACTGATGTGAACTAGTACTGTACTGCCCTATCCAGTTCAGTTCAGTTCAGGTTCAGTTCAGTTCCGTTCAGTTTTAGTGCAGTTCTCGTGCAGCGAAAACGAACAAACCTACGGGTTGTTTAGAATTGTGCACGACGAAGGGTTACACGACAATTTCCATAAAAGAAGAGGGGATGATGTTGGTAACAACGAAAACCTCTAGACAACACAATTTATTTTCTACGGGTTGGTAACATTGTATAAGTAGTAGTATCGAATGGTAAACTATATGATAATGTCTCTGTTTTGTACAAATAATTCAAATTCAACTTTGAAGCTACAAAATTTTTAATATAACTTTAACGTATAGGCATAGTGCTATCCTGGAGCATGAATCTAACGGATAAATATGCGGATATCGCCAGTTATCAATTGTACGCGTATCAGGAAGTCGCTGGTGTGAATCCTACCACTTCACTGTGGAAGAAAGTGGGTCATGTGCGCGCACTTCCGCTCCCTATGGCGTGTACCTTAACTCAGGTAAATTGAAACATCAACGTTATTAACTCGTCAAAGGGATAAAACGTGTCTCATGCGTTGTTTGGAATTCGCAATACTGTGAGAGCAATATTCTTGTTACAGTTTTCCGAGGGTAACAATTATTACTTTGCGGTCAGAGCGGTTGATGCACATTCTAGAAAAGGACAGTACAGTATACCTGGCAATATCTCTCTGTAAAGGAGCAACATCAAGTTTTGAGATATACTCTTGCGTTCAACGTGTACTTGTGATAAAAATAGTTCGTAGATAACGTCATCTCAATAACACGGTACATTATAATGGATCTGACTCGACGATTGATTTAGCTAATGTCCCTCTTCTGGATTATTGAACTCAAAATGCGATAACTCCAGTTGATGTTAGTCCCATAAATGCTTCCAATCGCACACATAATTTATTGTACATAATTCCCTATTTCGTAATAGATATCTTAATTGTTTCTTTTTTATTAATTCCTTTTAATAGCTAAATTTTAATTCATCCTTTCGGGGCAAAATATTGATGTTACAACATAATTGTAATTTCTTGAAGACATTTTTATGATAAATTCATGAAGTTCTGTTTCTGACTGATCTGTCGTATCAGAAACAATTTATGTAGATTGAAGGTTGCAGTATATATTTTGATATTTCCAGCGTTACGAAGTGTCCCCTGATAGCAAATTAATAGCCTTGTGCGGAAGACTGGGCGAAATATATTTGTTACACAGCTTTACTAAAGAACTTGTCGGCATACTAAAGATGAATTCGAAATGTAGGGTATTGGCGTTTACACCAGACAGTAAAACGCTTATCACACACAGTAGTGAGTAGACTTGTACGATTTTCTGTATACACTTTCCAACGTGATTTTTAAGGATTGGTATATAAATATCTTTTTTCTTATTCAACCGTAGACTGCAACGAGATGTACATATGGAATCTGAATACTCGCACGTGCATCAATCGTGCTGTAGATGATGGGTGCTTATCTTGCGCATCACTCGCCGTGTCCCCGAGCGGCCAATTTGTGGCTACAGGCAGCGCGCAAGGTGTGGTTAATCTGTACGACATGAAAACTGTACTGGAGGATCAAATCCCCGCGCCTTTAAAGATAATGATGAATCTCGTGATTAAAATATTACCTAGAGCATCAGTTGATTTAGGATAAGATTCAAAGAGCCATAGAAGATGCTGTAAGAAACGATATATGGCAGTGTTCAACAAATGCCATCAAATAAGAATGTTATTTTAATAAATCCTTTACCTAAGAATGAGGACGTTTCTGTAGATAATTAAGACAAAACTGGTAGCTCCAGTAGATAATGAAAGAGATAACACGTGAGATATGTTTAATGTGATAAATATGGACAGATAATAATTTATTTATCATTAATACAGCGAGAAAAAATAAATTTTTCCTGTAACTAAAGTAATGCAATGACGTGTATGCGCATTTATATATGTATATATCTACATATTGTGAATATGTCTATATGTAAGTATTATATAACTTAGAATTATATCTGATAGTTTGAAACAAAAAAATTTTCGCTCTCAGCCGACGGCTCGCCAGACACGAGCAGGGGTGTCAGATTTAGGCCGGGAGTCACTCGAGAGTCGGCTGGTGGGGGACACACACGCAAAAGAAAG
>JASTWR010000859.1:0-74594 GCA_030770355.1 Harpagoxenus sublaevis
TTTAAATCGGTTAAAGATATTAGGAATATGTATATTTATAAATCAGATTAAACTAAAGTAAATATAATAATGTATGGTAAAATATGATCCCGCAAGAAAATATTGTTTAGGCAAAATATTGGTGACATAAGCAATTTTCTTAAAGCTATTGTTAATGTTGATAAAGTTAATTGTTAATGTTAATTAATAATGTATAATCAATAATGAATTAATAATGTATAGCCAATTACGTAATGTTGATTAATAATGTATAATCAGTAATGAATTAATAATGTATAGTTAATTAATGTATAGTCAATTAATGTATAGTCAATTACGTATACTATCTTTTTTTTTTTTAATACCTTCTAATTAATTCTACCTCATAATTTTGTGCTCGTGCATTTTCCGCCTCGAATGTCCTCTTTCTTACTAGAAACTCCTCAATACAGTCCCGGCACTGATGTGCCGGTCTGATCCACATTAACGGTTCATTGCAAATACAACAATCTGCCTTTGTCTCCATCGGAATGTCGAAAAGTGGTGAGCTGATCGAGTGCCACCTTACTCGCGATTCATAATCCCGCAGATCCAGTCCTTGTTCAAGGAAGCAGTCTCCGCAGTATCGTCGTCTTGGCCAGTATATTTCTATATAATATATTCCATCTTCTATCGAGCGGATGCACAAGCTCCTTAACAAAATGGAGTACGTCCTTGGATGGTCTATCGGCCGTACTACGTCGATTGGGCCGTATTTTTCATTTTTCTCCTGCTCAGTCCTCTCATCGGTTTTAGGTGGCCTCATTTTTTGTTTGTTTGTTATTAGTTAGCATCTTTAGGAAAAATGTTTTTACAAATTTACTTTCACAATTATTCACCTTTATGAATTTGTTTTTGCACAGCATTGATTTTATTGTCGTTTTTACTGTACTATTCTTTCACCGTCGTGTCTAAATTAGTACTGACTGTCGATCACGAGTGTTGCCTGTCCGCTCGTCTTATCTTAATGTACTGGTTACTGAAAACCCTTCTCAAGTTCATTGATGTAGGTGTCTTATGATACTAATAATCGCTTCTTAAGAATTTCGCGTTTATAATCGCGGATATATGTTCTGAGTTTCTTTGTGGATAGTTATTTTGTTTATATTTTTTATTTCATTTTCCTCGGAAGTAGAGCAATTTATAGCGTTAATATGTTGTGGATTTATTGTATTTGTATCTATTTCTTCGACTTGTGTTAATGTTGTTGTACTGGCTGTTTGTGGTGTACTAGCTTCTGACTCTCGTTTTGACGATGTTTGATTTCTTTCCTGATTTTCTTCCTTTCCTGTTGGTCCATTTGCCAGATGTAGCAATAAATTTGTTACTGAATCCCATAGCGCTCCAATTAAATGTATCGACCATCCATATATAGTGTGAAGTGCATAGCCATGTATAAGGGTATCTATTATTAGTTTAAATGTTCTTATGCAGAAGTATATTCCTATTACTCCCGCACTGGCATTGCCGACGGATAAAAATGTTCCCCATTTTCTTCCACGTATTTTCTGTAATTTTTTCCAATGAATTTTCATCCAGAAGGTGAGAAAGTGACATCCCTTGTGTTAGGGTTGGTTCTCCCATTACGCCACGTGCCATGGTGTTTAATATTCCGTTCTTCTCTGCTGGGAATATTATATGGTCCCGCAAGTTTTCAAGCTCACTGTTAGTGTAAATGCCGCTCGCTGCTAAAGATCCAGGATCGCTGTATTGCCATGTCGGCTTGGTGTTGGGTTTAATTGTTTCCGGTGGCTTGCTGTATTCTAAAATTGGTGTTATTCGATACCACCCGTCATTCAAAAGGTACATTGTCGGAATTATGCGGCTGCACGTTGTTTGTGTTCCTGTCTTGAAAAGAATGTGAGTCCGTGGCGCTAGGAAGTATGTTTCATTTTCTTTGTATACTGGTAATTGTTGATAACATTCTTGTGTATTTCGAAATTTAACATCTACTGGAGTGCACTTGATTAAATGTACCACTTCTCCAGAAATTACTGCCATGTATCCCGGTCCTTTCATAATTTGGTAAGCAAAGTCGTCTGGAGCATGGATCGCAAGACTCAGCGCGTTCTTCATTACTTGTCGTTCCAATTTGCAACGTTGTGTAAGTACATCTGTATATAATCTGTTTATTTGTGTTCGTATGTGTTTTTCTACATAAACGAATTTTGAATTGACATATGCAAAAATATCTAAATTTTCGACTGAAATTCGTCGCCTTTTCGCAAAAGATTCTCCTCTTTTAGTTTCTAGAATTAATAACTTTGGATGTTCCGTTTTGACTAAGGTATATCCACGAAGAAGCTCTTCTCCGGTTTGTGTTAGTGCAAAGGTGACATCTTGAGCTGACAAGGAATAAATAATTTGCAATTTTTCATTTATATTACTAACCATTTTGTTTGCTTTTCCTTCATATAATACATCGTAGTGATTAAATTTACAATAATCATCAGGTATTGTTTCCCAAAATGTATATCTTCCTTCAATATCTATGCAATTTCCATCTGAATATTGACAAATTGTCCCTGTTTTTAGATGAATTTGATTTGTTTCTACATTTGTTATTGCCCGTTGTGAATTTAGACTGATAGTTATTATTCCTTGCACAACTACATTGTCCCATGTTCCATAAGGATCTGAATATTGTGTTCCAGAGCATTGTCCGTCTGTTTTTACTGTTCCTGCGAAAGTGATTGGTCGCGATGTTGTGTAATTTACCTTTAGCCCGTTAATTACATTATTAACGTTTAAAATAAGTGTTCCTGTTTTATGCATACTTTTACATTGATCAATATCTGTATCGATGATGTATTCTGCTTGCGCATTTGCTACGATTGATACGTGTGAGTGCATTCCACAATAATGAATTGTTCTTGAAATAGAAATTTTACATTGAATTACAATGGTTGTATTGAATTTTGAGAGTTGTAGTAATTGTATATTTGTTTCTTCCACATGAGGTTCAATTAGAGGTATGTTACATTCTTCTATATCTAATAATGATACAGTCGTCACGTTGCGATTAGTTGTTCCGCAGTCATATCCAATGATTCCGTGCGTCTCTTCAATGTTGAGAAACAGGATGGTGATTAAGGAGAATATCGTCTTGATTGAATACATAATGGTCTTCATCTGTTTTAAATACAATTTTAAAAGGTTAATTATTATTTTAAAACTAAATTATTTATTCTAAGTTTTGAAGATTGAAAATGTTGCGCGGTTTATGTTCAATCTTAATTATTGTCAATTTTTGCCTTTCGAACTTTATTTGAATGAACAATCTTGAATTTTCCTTTAAAAAGAAGCTTAATATTTCCATTTGGTAATATATCTGTAACAATGTGTGGTCCAGAATATTGATTTCCCAATTTACCTTTCTTGGGTTCATTTAAAAGAAAAACTTGATTATTTATTTGAAAGGCTTGTGGATTAATCCTTTTGTCATAATAATATTTTGATGCAATTAAGCATTCTCTGGCCAATTCTTGTAAATCATGTATGTTGGTCATTAATTGACATAAATAGTCATCATATGTTTTTCCTTCTCCAATATCATCTATAATTTCACCGGATGGTTGTCTGGCTGTTTTGCCAAATACCAACTCATAAGGAGTGTATCCAGTGGATTCATGAGTACTAGTGTTGTAAGAAAAGGTAGCATACTCTAATAATTCGTCCCATTCTGTAAATTTATTGACATATTGTTTTAAATATTCAATTAATATCAAATGTGATCTTTCCAAAGCTCCATTAGCTTGTGGATAAAAGGCTGTAGTTCTATATTGTTTAATTTTGAATTGTTTGGTAAATCTTTTCATAAATTTGCTCATAAAATTACTACCTTGATCAGTCAGAATTATTTTAGGTGCTCCAAAAATGCAAATAAAATATTTTAATAACGCATCAGAGAGCAACTTGAATAGCAGTTATTGATTTTAAAGGGATGGCAAGGGAAAATTTTGTAAGATGATCTTGGATTGTTAAGATATAGGAATTTCCTTTGGTGGTTTCGGGTAGCGGTCCAATTATATCCATTGATATTTTTTTGAGCGAAGAAAATGGTGTGTTAGTTATTAACATGGGCTGTTTGGTTATAACTCTAACTAGCTTTTTAATCTGACATTGCAAACATTGACTAATAAAATTTTGAATATCGGCTTTAATGTTGTCCCAATAAAAATTTTGCCTAATTCGATTATAAGTTTTAGTTATTTCTTTATGACCTCCGATTCTCGATGAATGAGCTTCTTCTATAATATCTTTTCGCTTTTGAATTTCTGGAATTTTCACTACCCCATGACATATTATTAATTTCATTGAAGTTCCAAGCATAGATTTCCGAATTTGGTTTAGAATTTCTTCCCATTGAATATTATCTATTTCTTTTGTTTTTGCTATATTTAGAGTTTTAATTGAATTTTCTTTAATTATTTCTCGTAATTTAATTGAAAACTCTAGCAATGTATCTTTGGTCATTTTTTCTTTAATATTTTCCTTACAAATCAAAATCAAATGAATCTTATTTCCTCTTTTAATAACTTCAATGTTTCCTAATTTATTTTGCTTTAACTTGGGTATTAAATTTCGATTTTGAAGTTGTTTTGATCCCTCGTCACAAGGTTTTCCATCCGCAGTTAAGAAATACAAATAATTTTCTTTTGCGCATAAATATTTGATCGCGGCTGTTAATAACACTATGCCTTTGTCCGCGTGTCACTATTTGTTTTTCAGTCTTGTCTGTCATATCAAGTTCATTGTAAGTTGTGTCTATGTCTTCCTCACTATCAATGTCTCTTTCTTCCTCGCTACGTTCTTCCTCTTCTTCCTCGTCAGAGTCATCGTCGTCAAGGGTCTGGTTACCTGCTTCTGTATTGTTCTCGTTATTTTCTTTCTCTGCCATTTGTGACGGATCTTCGCGATTCTCTTCGTTCGTAGTCTCGTTTTGATAAATTCCATCATCTACATCGCCTCTTGTTAAATTATTTATAATTTCTAAAAGATTTGATGGTATAATTATTTGTGAAGTTGAAGGGTTTATGTCATCGTGATTGTTAATATTTTCTAATGGTAATGTTTCTGTTTCGATTGCTATATCTTGTATTTCATTGTGATTGTTAATGTTTTCTAATGGTAATGTTTCTGTTTCAATTATTATATCTTGAGTGTTGTTTTCAGTATTTGACATTTCTGAAAGTAAAGATTCATTATTATTTGTTTGATTTATTGGGTTATTGTGTATTTCTGCATGAATTGTATGTTCAATAAACGGCGGTTCTTTTAATTCTTTCTTAGTAAATGGTATACTTTCTTCTTCTGATTTTTCCGCATTTCGCGTTTGCATTCCTGTAACTACTGGCTCTGGTTCTTCTATCATCATTCCCCTTCTCGGTGAAACTGGTAAAGGCATAGGATTAGCATTTCTTTGTCTTGCTTCATCGTCTTCTGGGCATTCTTCAATTTCGTCATATGAAGGATTAATTGGATATAAATTTGTCACAGGGTTTCTCGATAAAGCATCAGCATTAGCATTTATTTTTCCTGGTTTATAAATTATCTCATAATCATATTCGGCTAATTTAATTCTACATCTCGCTAAACGTGAAATAGGATATTTTAATTTATGAAGCCAGGTTAATGGTTTATGATCAGTCACTAATTTAAATTTTTTACCATAAAGATAAGGTCTAAAATGTTGCACAGCGTATACTATTGCTAATAATTCCTTTTCTATTGTTGAGTAATTTTTCTCGGCATTGTTTAATACCCTTGAAGCATAGCTTATTGGTTGATCTTTCCCTATCTGTCCTTGACTTAAAATTGCGCTAATTGCAGTTCCAGATGCATCAGTTGTTAAAAGAAAAGTTTTAGTAAAATCGGGATATTGTAATATTGGTTCTTGACAGAGTGCATTTCTCAATATATCAAAACTATCTTGCTCTTTATTACCCCATACAAAATCAATGTCCTTTTTAAATAAATTGGTTAATGGTTTAGCTATTTTTGAAAATTTTTTAATGAATCTGCGATAATATCCGGCTAATCCAAGAAATTGTTTTATGTTTTTTGCATTTTTAGGAATTGGAAAATTTTGTACTGCTTCTACCTTTTTAAGGTCTGGTCGGACTCCATTTTCCCCTATTATATGCCCTAAATATGTAACTTCCTTTCTTAAAAATTCACATTTATCTGGTTGCAGCTTAAGATTTGCCTTACGTAATCGCATAATTAATTTTTCAAATTTAATTGCATGTTCTGTAAGTGAACTTGAATATAATACGATGTCATCTCAATATACAAAAATTTCGTTACCTTGCATTCCTGTAAGGACTAAATCCATTAATCTTTGAAAAGTTGCCGGTGCATTCTTTAATCCAAAAGGTTTTCGATCAAATTCATAATGTCCATGTGGCGTTGAAAACGCTGTTTTATGACTATTATTTGGGTGCATTTTGATCTGATGGAAACCTGAAGCAAGGTCAAACACCGAGAAATATTTCGCACCGCCCAGCTGATCTAATATCTCTGTTATGTTTGTAAGTGGATACGCGTCACCTACTGTCTTATCATTTAGGTCACGGAAATCTAACACCATTCTCCACCGCTTATTCCCCTTTGAGTGTGGCTTTTTAGGGACTATCCACACAGGCGTGTTATATGGGGATTTTGATGCCTTAATTATATTCTGATCTAATAATTCATTTACTTGCTTGTTTATTTCATCTTTATAAATTACTGGAAATCTGTATTGTCGCGTGTGTATAGGTATTTCATTTACTGTTGGAATTCGGTGCTTTAAAACATTCGTATGATCGAGGTTTTCTCCAGGCAAGTGAAAACAATCTGAACTTTTTTCAATTAATTCTTCAACATGTAATCGTTCTTCAGTATTTAAATGTTCTAACCTTAATGCTTTTATTATTTTATCTTTTCTTTTATCCTTATTAACATGAAAGCATGATCTCGAACCTGAGTTAGAGTTCTTGGAGTTGGGAATTAGTATTGTATCAGAGTTTGAACTTGAGTTTATGTTTGAACTTGAACTTGGATCATGGATGAAACTACCTAAGCAGTCCGAGTTTGAGTTTGAGTTCGAGTTAGAATTATAAATGGAACTACCTAAGCAGTCCGAGATTAAGTTCGTATTTGAATTAGGAACTTGCTTTTTATTTGTTTCAAACTCATATAATTTAATCGTGGGTACATATACCCTTTCTTCTTCATCATTTGTATTTATTACTTGTAAATATGCTTTCTCGCCTGTTACTGTAACTAAAGCATCTCCTAAGTAAATGCCTTTTGTCACGTTTAATCGCGGAACATAACCTTCTTTTAATTCTGGATTTGCGACTCTAATGCACATTTGTGAAATAGATCTTGGAGGAATTATGAAAGTTTCTTCTTTTTCTTCAAAAGGAATTTGAATATCATTTCATTCTAATTGATTTTGTTGGTAATTAACTTTTACTTGAAATTGTTTAAAGAAATCTGACCCCAAAATCCCATTTTGTGGTATCGGAAAATTATCTTCAAATAAGTGAAAAGCGACTGGACATCCTAAAATATCTATCACTGCCTGCCCTAAGGTGGTCACGTGATGCGCCGTAATTCCACTAAGTCTTAGAATTTCATTTCTGTCTACTATGGTATTGGATGTAACAAAATTTCTTTTAATAATATTTGGCCCTGATCCACTGTCTACTAAAAATTTAAGATTTTTCACAAAATTTGAGCTATTTAACTTTACCGATGGAACATCATCAATGTGAGCTATGTTTACTGTTCGGTATCTGATTCTGATTCCCCCGTTATAACTCGCGTAGGGCGAATTTTGGTATTTTTCGGGGTCGCCCCTGTCCTCGCGGGAATTTGTCCGTTTCCCTGATTTTGAGAATTTTCACGGAGACTATTGTTATATATACGCTTACGACATTCTTCTAGCATGTGCCCGGATTTCTTACAATATCTGCATATAATTGTTGCGTTTTGAATTAATGTCGGATTTTGTTGTGTGCCCGAAGTTGTTGGTTGTTTAAAGTTGTTTTTATTATTAGAATTGTTATTAGTATTGTTCTGTGAAAACCCGGATGTATTTTGATTCCCGTTCTTACTATTTCCTTGAAATTTATTAATTTGCCAGCATCGATCTGCTGTGTGACCTTTCTTATGACAGTACTGACAAGTTACGATTTCGGCTTCTACGCGCCGTGTCGAAGCTCGTTTCTCACCAGTTGCATTCTCCGCAAGCACAACGCTTCTTATCATTTTAACAGTCTCTAATTCTTTTTCAGCATCAATCGCGCGACTCTCAACTTTTTCGAATGTACCTTCCTTTGATATTATAATTTCTCTATTCAGACCACGTAAAAAACTTGTTTTTAAATGACTTTCAATTGAATTTCGAAACTCTGGGCTTATCTGTCCCGATTCTCTTCTTTGTGCATCAAGTATTCGTTTCCCTAATTCCCGAATGCAATTTGCATATGTGACTACCTTCTTATCTTTTGCTAACCGTCCCTGGGCTTCATAAACCGTTTCCCTTGGTCCATATTTTGTTCTTAAAAATTCTACTAATTCTTGCATTTTGTTAAAGGTCTTCCCGAGAATTGATCTGTGTGCATCCCCCTTTAATTTGTTTCGAACAGCCCGAACCAGGTTTATTTCTTGCGTTGGTGTGATCATGCTGAGTGCTTCCTCGCAACCCTCGACAAAATATACAAAAGGAATGTTTCCTCCATCAAAATTTGGCACTGCTTCTAATGCGTCTCTAATTGAAAAATGCAAATAATTACCTAATGTTCCTTCATTTATTATTGCCATTCCTGAATTTAGCGGTCGTTGATTCGGCGACTGCTGTAGTTGTTGAATTATTTGTTGTTGCTGAGCCAACGCCCTTCGTAACTCATCGACGTCCATTTCTCTTGAATCGGTCCTCGTTGTTCCTTCCGTTGTTTCGGGAGGTGGCGTACGCATCATCTTGATTCTCTTTCTGTCACTTTTTTTTTACACAACCTTTAGTATCCCACCGCTGTCACCAAAAATTTATGTCACGAACTGGTTAAAGAGAATTTTACGAGTCCGTTTTTGGGTCAATACATTCAAGTACTTTACCCGGGATTTGGACTAGGCTGTGTAATTAATCTGGGCCCAAAAGAAATCGTATTTTGTAAACCTTATAACGAGGATCAGATTTATTTATCGAATCAAAATTTGGGTATTCAACTTTGAAATCAATAAGGATGACCTAGTAACTTGGAACTTGATGAATTGTATTACCTCAAATTCCGGTTTTGAGTTCTTTTAATTTTAGGAAAAAACGGGAAAGGATCCTAGTCGGATTGAATCACTGACTTGATTTGATGTTTAATCTTTTTAATTTGGATTCTTCTCCCTCCTTTCTTAGGCATATGAATTAGAATAACTGTTGCCACTCGCCTTGGCAGCGACAGTTAAAGATGGAGTTTGAATAACTGTTGCCACTCGCCTTGGCAGCGACAGTTAAAGATGGAGCACCCTGTTGCCACACGCCTTGGCAGCGACAGGTCTGGATGGGTGTTTCTTAGGGTTGGTAAATTTTAGCAGAATAAATTCAGGATTTACCCTTTAAAAATAATGCCCTTTATTGTGAGACGGTCTCGTTCTACAAGTGTTTATACGAGATGTCGCAACGAATTGACTTGTAATAAGAAAGCCGCTTAAGTAAAGATTCACTGAATTATGGGCAAGAGTAAGATCAAAGCCCGAAGGAGCAAAACTAAAGAGCTAAAGAGCGCAGCGACACTTTTTAACGCCTTATTTATACCCAAGTGGTGAGAACCCCCCGCGCGAGCTTCTCTTCACTTTGTACATATCTGTGGAGGAGGAAGGTATTGTCTCAGGGTGTAATTCTATGCCCGTGAGTCCCGCGACCCGGCAACTACGTCGCTTGGTATCATCAGAAATCGGATCCATAATCGATAACTGATATTACTGATGTTTTAATTCCTCGTATTTCAAATATAATTCAAATATAATTTGTCCGCTCGTAACATATTAGATGGGATAATAAAAAATGATTTAATATTTCATATTATATACTTATGTATTTCATATTTTATTTTCTACATATTTTTTCTTAAATGTATTATATACTTATATATATATATCATATCATATTTCATATTTCATATTTCATATTTCGTTTTATACATATTTCTTACTTATATTTTATACTTATTTTTTACACTTGTATGTAATACATATTTTTATGTTCTACATATTTTTTATACAGTACAAATAAATGTCGTTATATATTAAATCACGTTGTCCTTGTGTATCCATGAATTGTGCGATCCGTCGAATCACAGCCATTTCACATAAACCTCGTTACCCCTCCTGCGAAGTACTTTCTCCACGAGATACACGTCTGGATAGGCCGCGCGATGCAGCTCGTGCTCGTAGAATCCTCCGGTGACAGATTTTCTTCGATAGTCTTCGAGTAGATAGGTAACGGGATTAGTACGCTGCACTTTAACAATTTTAAAAACCTCGGTCGTCCAATTCGGCGTGTAACCTTTCTCGAAAATTGTCTTGTACTTGCTGACGCGTACCGGGTCGCCTACTTTGAACTTTGCCGGACCCGCGATCTTTATCTCGCTGTACACCGTATTCAAGAGTCTTTCGGCGATCGCGGGAGTAACGTCGATGGGCCGCACGCCGATCGTTCGATGCTTGCGCGCGTTGTAATCCGACACGAGTTGCAATAACGCGTCGACCCACTTGTAAGTCCCATTGAGCGTAAACATCTTCCACATGTCGTTCTTCAACGTGCGATTGAATCGCTCGATGACCGATGCTTTCATCACCAAATATGTAGAATAATGATTAATGCCGTGTTTTCTCATGAGACGCTGCACGTCAGCGTTGTAAAATTCCTTCCCCATATCGGTTTGCAAGTTTTTCGGACTCTTCTTGCTGTCTCGAATTATCTTAGCGATAACGTTGGCTGTCTCGCTTCCGCCTTTACTCTTGAGTGGCATGGCCCACGCGTACTTATTCAGCACATCGATGACGGTAAGTATGTAGTGGTAGCCTCTATTGAAACGCGAGTACGGACGCATCTCGACGATGTCAGTCTGCGTCATCGTACCCACGCACGATGACGCGTCTTCGGGGAAAATTTCTTCTCGCCGGTGCGTGCAGTTCCTCGACGAGTCGTCGCTTCTCGATATTTTTACGTCCATCGGATTTCGACAATGTCATGTTTTTTTAACAGTGCGTAATAATACGCGCAAAGAAATTATATCTCAAACTTTTTTTCTGTCTTTAACCAATGACATTCAATCAGCCATTTATTTCCGTTTATCATCGCTCAATAGCGGTTTCTTCAGTTCTTTTAGCTCTTCGTCGTCGTCGTTGGCTTGTCGTCTATTTCTGCTCATTAACCGTTCACAGCTGTTTCTGAACCATTCGTAACCGCTTCTGGCCCGTTTGTTGGTCTGTTGATAGCTGCTGCTCGATGAACGTTCCTGAATCGCCCGTTGCCCTTCGTCGTCATCGTCATTCGACAGCCTTTTGTAACCTTTCCCGGATCGTTTGCCGCTTGCCATCGTTACTCAGGTTTCATCGATTGAAAGATATGTGCCTCGAGCGCCTCTCGGTTCACGTCCAACATGGATTGCGTATCTCGTTTGAGCGCGATCAGATTCGTTTCGATTTCCTCCAACTGATTTCTCAAAATTTTAACACTATCTCTCAGAAGTCTAAGATTCGTTTCGAATTCAGTCTCCAATCGCGTTTTACGATGCTTCTCGAATTCCGCTTCGTCTCTCACACTCTTAACGCTCTGTTCCACGTACAGTTTATTAACCGCGTCGTCGTCAGCCTCCGGTTGCGCCACGCGACGAATCTTGCGCGACTTTGCGTCAAAGTCCGTAGCGGTGCGACACAGAGCTTTATCGCGCACGAAATGTTTCATTAATCCGCTCCACTGATGATACGATACGGCGTTTGACGCGTCTCTGCTCTGCTCGAATATACCAAATTTGTTGATCGGCATTTCACCGCTGATTGAGCGGCTCGTTGCCGCGCGGCTCAATTTATAATAAGACCGGCTTCGCAAAGTTCCTCGATGATCGATAGGATCTCGTTGTCGTGGGCATTGTTACCAGCGTGGCGCGAAGCGTCGAGCAATCGTAGACGATCCACCAGCTCGTTGGGGTCGTCCCAGTGCACGTAATCGATCTTATTGTCGGTCAGCGTCATCGCGCGAGGCGCGAATAATCCTTTTCTGGATTGTTTTTTCATGGATGCGGGCGGTATCAATTTCTTGATTATATTCGTGTACTTGTATCCCCTGTTGGACTTTACTCGCCCGAGAGGATCGTGATTGGCTCTATGAGTGCTCTTCTCGAACAGTATATTCATGTACTTTTGCATATCCTCCTCCGTGTACATGTTTTCATCAGGCTTGTTTTTAAAGATCAACTCGTAAATACCGGGTGTGCCGATGTAACTTACGTCACCGATATGTATGTTATCCACGCTGTCCACCTTGAAACGTTTATTACCGAGCATCATTCCATCGTTGCCGAGATAAACGCCGTACACGGTATCTATATCGCTCCTTGGTTTGGCGCTCATAAGAGCACCGATGTACTCTTGACCCAATGGACCCAAGGTATCGTGCAACGCTTCTCGACCTTCAGGCGTTTCCAACTCCTTTCGAATAGACGTCGCGAGCTCCGTGTCGTCCGTGAGTTCAAAAACAGGCATGTTTGCGGGTAATTCGAACTTTATTGTAGGCTGCACTTTTCTCGCTGTTACGTATGGCGGGGATGATATCGGTGGAGATGAGGTTATCGGTGTAGAGGTTATCGGTGGTGGCACATCCAGTAAAGCTTCCGATCGTTTCGATTGGCTAGATTTACGCAGTGCCGGCGGGTGATCCGACCATTTTCTCTTTCTCGGCGTCGCGTCGCATCCTCGGAAAACGTTTCGATCTCAGCGTCGCTTTCCGGCTCCTCTTTCTTTACCGCGATCGATTTGTCAGCGATCTTTTGCAACGGCTCGATGAGAGGCTTAAAGTGCGTGTCCAACTCGATGCCTTCTCGATCTTACCGGTCTTCATAGCGCGAAGTTTCTTGCGAATTGACTTGCTCGTTTTCGCAATCTTCTTCGCAACCTTCTCGCGCTCCAACTCGATGCCTTCTCGATCTTACCGGTCTTCATAGCGCGAAGTTTCTTGCGAATCGACTTGCTCGTTTTCGCAATCTTCTTCGCAACCTTCTCGCGCTCGCGGATATCCATGCTCTTGTCGATCGCAGCCATCGCGGAAAATACGTAAAGTGACGCTCTCTCCGACGTTTTACCTCGACGAGGTACCGACGACAACTGACCGCTTTTGCGGTATCGCGAACATGTTAAAGCTTTTTCTGTATCGACCATTGTTGAGCGGGCTGTCCTTGTCTATCACTACGAATCCGTACTTGCGCTGCCAACATTCGCTGCACAGCGCGCTGAATTCATCGTACGACATGTCGGTATTCACGTGATCGTTGTACACGTGTTTCAGATTGGTGCCATCCTGTTTGAACAGGATCAGCAGGTTCGCGTTGTCGCGTATCAGATGTTTTGGTATTCTCGTGTACGTCTGACAGAGATAAAAACAATCGATGTTCGAATGCCTACCCATTGAAAAGTACTCTCTCACGGCGTCTTGCTTGTCGCATGCCACGTCATCGAAGATGAATATCGAGTTTGAACACGCATCGCTCGGCGGAATGACGTCACTGTTGTTGGAGAACGTAAAGTAGCCGATTTCGTCGATCGATGTCAATAAATTCTCCAGATATCGATATTTCGGTTGCTGGAGCGACTTTGAGTACACGTACACGTTCTCGAAACGCAGTCGCAACGCGCTCGCTGAAACATGTAGCAACGCGCTCGCTGAAACCTTGACAAAAGAACAAGTCTTCCTATAACGAAAATGCTGATCATGACCGCGACACCGCGATCGATTAAAAACTATGGCATCGCGCCGATCTCTGGTGGTGGTGGTGATGCTGGTCAAGGTCGAGGTTGAGGTCGAGGTCGAGGTCGAGGTCGAGGTTGAGGTGGTGGTGGTGGTGGTCAAGGCCGCGGCCGAAGTCGCGCTGAGGGGATGAGACTACTGCTGCAACGATTGCAGCTTGATCGTCACCCCGTCGGGCGCGGACACGGGCGTCCGACAAATTAAGGTAGGATAACGTTTTTTGTAACGCGGATTTTTCCCGCGAACCGCCGAAAAAAGATACGCGAACGCGGGCGGCGCGGGCCCTAACGCGGCACCCCTCCCCCGCGCGGACCCTACGCGGCCCTAACGCGGCACCCCTCCCCCGCGCGGACCCTACGCGGCACCCCTCCCCGCGCGGACCCTACGCGGCCCTAACGCGGCACCCCTCCCCCGCGTGACGTCAACACCCCTCGCCTTCCTTTGTAATACGAGACGCCGCTTGTAAAACATCCCCCCCCCCTTTTGCCCGAATGCATCATATCCCCTCCGCCCCTCCGCCCCTCCCCCCCCCCCTCATTGCCCCATGGCCCAGAACTCTCTTATTCTACCTACTGTCCGTGGCGCTAGGAAATATGTTTTGTTTCCCTTGAATACTGGTAATTGTTGATATTTTATTCTTGTTTTCTCAAACTGGCATCTTTCTTTTTCAGTTTTAATCGGCTTTTTGAAGAATTTTGATTACTTGTGCTGTTGTAGCTTTGAGCTTTTCTCTGGTCTCGCCATACGTCGTCCATCGCAATTTCAACATTTAGGTAGCTGGTAGATGTATGTCCGAGTAGTAAAGTCATCATTTTTTGAAAAATTTCTGGTGCTGAAAATCCAAAGGGTAGTTTTTTGCACGTGTATTTTCCCCGTAGCGTTGAGAATAATGTGAGGATTTTCTTCGTCCTTTCCGTGAGGGGGATTTGCCAAAATCAACGTTTGCAATGGAGAAGGGTAAAGTACTTTGATGAGTGCAGATTTGTGGAGATTTTCTCAATGGTCTTCATTCTTTTCAAGTTTTTAGTATGCACATGCCCGTCCACATGCTTCCTCTATACAGGGTGTGAGAAAGGTTTGGAAACGGTCAAATATCTCGAAAACAAGACATTTTAGGAAAAATTTTTCATACAGAAGTTGTAGGGTTTAAAAAGATCTGTTTACTGACTTTATCAGTTTGATCTTAGGTGGCGTCGTTTAGGTCAAGTCAGGGTCAGTTTAAATTTTTAAAATCGGACCCCCTATTTTTTATTGCATATTCTTGTAGCTCTTGTCGAGAAGTTTCCAAAACACTATAACAAAACTCTCTTTCGTTAAAAATTTCGTAAGATATTTCAAAATTTGTCATTAAATTTTTAATATAAAATATGAAATATCTCGTAAAGTATTCACTTTTCGATGACTTTACCATAATACTTTTATACGTAGAATAATGAAAGAAATCGTACAATAATATTAATTTTTACATTTGCAATTTTGTAAAATTGAATGCGTCTACAAAATGCAATCAAATTTTTTATAATTTTTTCTGTTTTTTTTACAACAATCGATTTTTTTCATTATTCTACGCATAAAAGTATTAAGATAAAGTCAACGAAAAGTGAATACTTTACGAGATATTTCTTATTTTATATTAAAAATTTAATGACAAAATTTGAAATATCTCGGGACATTTTTAACGAAAGAGAGTTTTGTTATAGTGTTTTAAAAACTTCTCGACAAGGGCTACAAGAATCCCTTTTATACAATAAAAAATAGGGGGTCCGATTTAAAAAATTTAAAGCGACCCTGACTTGACCAAAACGACGCCACCTAAGATCAAACTGATAATCAGTAAACAGATCTTTTTAAACCCTACAACTTCTGTATGAAACATTTTTCCTAAAATGTCTTGTTTTCGAGATATTTGACCGTTTCCAGACTTTTCTCTCACCCTGTATGTAAATTTTTGTGACCAACAGCAGACAAGCTAAGAACTTTCTGCAAACCATCTTTAAGAAAAACCGTAATATCGTTTAGCAGCGCTGTTTTTATTGCCATATAATTTTTCCATATCACAACAAGGTTTCTCTGACGTTTATATCGTCCAATTTCGAACGATTGTTTTGATCAACGATCAATTTGCGAACTCAACGATTGCTCGAATCTTATGCTTGCTGTAGGAGATTAAACGTTTAGTTTTTGAATGTAAAATTTCTGCGTTCGTTTTTTTAACTGTTTTTAAGGGAAGCACGTTACATTTCGCTCCTGTATCTAATTTTATTTGATACTCTGTCCATAAGATTAATCTTATTATTTCGTAAATCTGTACTAGATGTTAAGTTTCGCCCACCGTCAAAGCCATGAATTCTTCGTCGGATGCATTTTATTAAACTTAGAATTCCAAAGAGAATTAAAGTCACGGATGTTGTGTATACATATGCGCCAATGTACACGAAAGTGTCGCGTGAGACTCCCCCTCCTTTCTCGAGAGTCTAGCTCGCGTTGTGTCAGTCAGTTAGCTTCTGGGAACTCAGAGAACGTTACTTATTACACATTCGCCAATACAGTACAACGGACATCTAATAGCAAAGGATTTTATTGCGTTTCTCTGAAAATCACGATAGACAAGAAATGTATTTTTAGAGTGACTTGTTCGTATTACGTCCATTACGTAAATAATAGATGAATATAGAGTGAGAGCATTCGACGATACTATAGATGCCGGTTTAAAGTGAGTCTTGATAGGAGGTCACTTCTAGTACAAGGTAAAATTATCGTAATCTTGAAATTGAGAGTTGGACCGTTGATTGGTTCCTTTTGAAAATCCGCTTTTCGTAATGCAAGCGATTGACACGAAACATTAGTTGATGCAATATTATTTACATTAAACGTTATTATTAAAATGATGCTGAGTGTGCGATTAAATATTGAAAGAAAATTGAAGAAATTGATCGCGGACGTACCTAGTGTGCAGATAAAACTTTATCTACGGATGTGGACAAGTGTAAGGCGACTTGGCACAGGATGTGCTGTTAAAAAGGTCTCTGAGAGTTCTGTTTTGAGCCGTCGCATTGTCTGAAAATGTAACGATTTGTTTGCTTTACTTCTCTTTCAATTTCTGAATAAACGAGCTCTAGCGTATCGCGCTTACGTTAACCGTTAGTTAGTTAGTCGATTAGCCGTGTAACGATTACGTGTCTCGTGCACTACAAGTTATATTGGACCGTTATGCGAAATTGGGTAAAGATCGATGTTTCTTGTTAGTTGCTATAAATAAATAATTTGGAGTTGCTGGTGGACACTGGCGCTTCTCTTTATCCTTGGTTGGCAACCCGTGTATTCATGATTTACCGCTCAGCAAGCGAACTTGTTCCTCAAGTATTTTTAAAATTGACTTCAAATCTTCAACGTTCAGATAAGTAGCGGCACCGACTGGTTGCGTTGATTCTCGTCAATCGCGCGTTATTTTCAAAAATGATATTAAGTCCTCGACGGTTGTGTAGGCAGCATCAATTGAGGATGCGCGTCTATCGCGAATTATTATAACGCTTTTATTTCTCATTGAAGTGCGTTCAACTCTCTTGCAGTCACATTTCTTTTGCGACATTTTTTAACGCCTATTTATACTCAAGTGCCGAGAGAGAGAACCCCCGCGCGAGCTTTTCACTACTTCGTACATTTTTTTGTGGAGGAGGAAGGTAATGTCTCAGGGTGTAATTCTATGCCCGTGAGGCCTTTCGGCAACAGCGTCGCCCGGTACCGTCAGTAATCGGATCAATAATCAATATCGTTTAACTGATAATTCTATTCCTGGCTATTAAAAGATTTTAAATTTTAATTTTGTCTTTTCGTAACAACTGTAATCACATTACTAAGTAAAATAGTTCAATGAAAGTAAAGATTAGTAGATTACCGGCAAATGGATATTATAGCTTTATTCTAGAAGAAAGTTAGATTATAAAAGCGGAACTCTCCGATATTACTTCTGTTTCTTTTCTTTGTTTTAAACCTCATGAGCGAGACGTCTCTTTTACAAGAGAAAGTGTCCGTGTGTGCCAAGATAGGATCTTCCAGATCCAGATGTATGCATATAAGGCATTAAAAAATTAATAAATATGATCAAATTAAAATTAATAAAATGGGTCGCGAACATATGTGCCAAAAATTTTTTGCCAAAAATAATTTATCATTTTGGTTGGCAGCAATGCTTCATGTTATTGTGTGTTCACTTTCACATCAAATGATCGATATTTACTACTATAATTGTTAAAATTAATAAAATATCTAAATATAAATAAAGAGATAATAAATAAGAAAGAAAAGAACAAGAGTCTAAAGTTCGTAAAAAGAATAAAGAAGAAATGTAGGAAAGATTTTCCTTGTTACACCCGTTAGCTTTGTTTGCCGCTTTGTCACCTGTTTTTATCTTTGACGCCTGTTAATATGTCTTATAGCAGGCATGGCCAACCATTTTTGATTCACGGGCCAGGTCTGTGAAGTTGGCACCTCGAAATGCGAATTTTTATAAAATTTAAACGGCATTTGTTTGTCCACATTTGTCTATCCAAAATTTTCGTTTGCCTACCCTTAAAAAAAAAGTTATAACCAAATTAAAAAATTTGACATTAGCAACCCCATGAACATTCTCCATTAATTTTCAAGCGGGATACGATTTTCCACGATTTGTCCACGTTTGTCCAACCAAAATTTTTGTTTGTCCACCCTGCAAAAGTGAGTTATTGTAAGAAACTAAAAAAAGAATAAATTGTCTTTATAAACAACTTTATTCTCGTCTATCCATCCATCATATAAAATGGAATGTAAAAGAAAGGGTAATTAACAAAAAAGGAATTCTAAGTTTGTTAGAAACAGTTAACATAATAATATTTTATTTAGCATAGATATTAAAAAATAATAATATTCTTTCTTTTACAATAAACATAGGAACAATCGCATTACAATAAACATAGTCACCACGCTTGCCATGCGGGTTGGTTACCTGTTGGTCCCTGGAGACTATTTTATTTTATCTTTACTCTCTAAGCAAGATTGGCGGGCTTTCCCCGATCAGCCACCTGGGGACGCGTTGCCTAGGGTTACAGGCTCCCCCGACAGTCGCCGAGACCTCCTTTTTTCCCCACTATACGCGTCATATCAGGGAGGGTGGAGAGCGAGTCCCCCATTAGGGGAAAGATTCGACTTGGTGGCGCCCCCCCGAGAATTTCGAGGACACACGCACCCAGTAGCCACTGCCGCCTTTTGCCAGACCTCTACCCCAGATTCCCGAAAGAAAATGCACGCCGGATTTGATATACCTTAAGACTGAACCAGGATCTTCGGGTCCTAGCCTCTAGCATAGGTGATTACTGACTCACCTTAGTGAAATAAAATTTTTCAATTTATTGTTGCAACCCGAACTTGTTACAATATTCAACAATATTACTTATTATGATATTTAGTATGATTATAAGAAATCGCGAGGTAAAGATGTAAAACCGCGAGTCAGCATAACAGCTGACTGCGCGGCCAGTCTCTCTACCGAGAACCGACGCGACCTAGAGAGATACAAGGAACGCTGACTAAGGAGGACCCTGAACCGATTCAGCCTAACAACCGAAAGGAGATAAATACAGAGGAGAGCAGGCATCGAGAGGGCATTTGAGAGTCAGAGACAGTGTCGGGTTGCTACGCGTTATAAATAAGTGAAACCATTGTAACGAATAAAAGAAGTGAATTTATTAAAGATACATTCAAAACGTCAGATCAGAGTCTGTGATTTTTCCCGGCGACTTCCCTGCGGACAGCGATCCCCATTCCGTACCCGGAGCGGCACAACATTATAAAGCCAGGTTAATGATTTATGATCAGTTACTAACTTAAATTTTTTACCATAAAGATAAGGCTTAAAATGTTGCACAGCGTATACTATCGCTAATAATTCTTTTTCTTTGTCGAATAATTTTCCTCGGCATTGTTTAACACTCTTGAAGATTATTGGTTAATCTTTCCTTATCTGTCCTTGACTTAAAATTGCGTTGATTGCAGTTCCGGATGCATCAGTTGTTAAAAGGAAAGGTTTAATAAAATCGGGATATTGTAATATTAGTGTTTGACAGAGTGCATTTCTCAATATATTAAAACTTTCTTGCTTTTTCATCCCATTAAAAATCAATGTTATTTTTCAATAATTTAGTTAATAATTTAGCTATTTTTGGAAATCCTTGAATGAATGTACGATAATTTACATTGAAACCTCAGGATTCGGATAAAAAACTGGGAAGCGAAAAAAAGGCTAACCAGAGAGAGGGTATGGAAGGACGCAAGCAGGTATTTACTGTTGTTTTGCAGATATGCGTACGGAGACACGTGCTTCGAGTAGAACGCACTTTACGATTGCTCAGGATATGGGTCAACGACCCGTAAGGATGCTAGGACGCCTCCCGTGAGCGGTCGATTGTCGATCCTGTTTTAGTCCCTTTACCTTAGGATCGGACCTTGTGCGATTTCGAAGGTGGTTCGGAGATGAGGGCGAAGTCTTATTTAGAATAAATAAAAATTAAGTTTTATTTTTAAAATATATAAAAGAATTTATTATAAAAGTAGATTAAAATTATAGATTAAACGAACTCACCTAAGTGAAGTTCGATCATAATTGTATGAACGCCTCTTCCGAAGTGATCAAGATGTAGTACCCCCTCTCAGTCCCTAAGTGTCCACCATTTTAAAGCTAAAACAAAGCGACGCACGCGCCGCCGCTGCCGTCGCCGCTACCGTCGCCACTCCCGAGTTCATTCTTTAAAGTTGTGCCGTAACTCCCTGGGAGAAGAAACCTGACTATGATGCAGATCAGGGCTTAAGGGTGGGAGTGATCACTTCGGAAGAGGCGCTCATACAATTATGATCGAACTTCACTTAGGTAAGTTCGTTTAATCTATAATTGTACTTCGCGCCTCTTCCTCGTGATCAAGATGTAGATGTTTAAAGTTCAGTTACGGCACTCTGAATGAAAAAGAAAAAATTTTCTTATTTATTTATTCTTTTTCTGTCGACGGTTTTACAAGCCATGAAATATAGCATCAGGTTTTTTATGGTTTTCCTAACTCAATCTTCGATACTCTTTTTATGAGTCTAATATTGCTCTTGCAAATACATCGGACGCTTCCGCGATATCTCGATTATAAAACTTTGCGAATGTTTTCGAGTTGCTTGTCCATCCGGCTGTCTTCCGGATGATATCTAAATCAACCCCGTGCCTTCTTGCCGCTGACGTTGCGGCATGACGAGTACTGTGAGCTGTGAATATTTCTGTGTCAATTCCGCTTTTTGACAGAATCTCCTTTATCCAACGACTTAAAGTCTGAGATGTGACTGCCTTAAAAGGCTTTTTGAAAGAGATAAAAAGTGAATTCGTAGAGCCACGAATGTCTTTGGTCCTTTCTAGATAGCTTTTTAGGGTCGAAGCCACGCAAATCTCCTTATCCTCTGTATAAAATGGCTGGACTAAACAAGGTTGTTTCCTGCTCGGGCCTGAGGCTTTTATTCTATCGGGAACTTTTATTTCGATGGCTTCCGCAGTTTCTCGAATGTTTCTTATGTCTAGTAAGGCGAATGTTTGTAACCTATGGCCTGTGACTAACGCAAGTAGAGAGATTAGTTTCATAGATAAGTCTTTTAACGTAGTGTTTTTGTTATTCGCTTTAGACGATAGATAATCTAGTACAGCTTTGGGATCCCAGGTACAATCATATCTAGGTCTGGGCGGTCTTTTGTTAAAGACGCCTTTGAAAAATCTCCTAATATTCGGGTCCTGTCCGATTTTGTGGCCGACTACTAATGAGATTGCCGAGCGTAGGCAATTCAAAGTGCTATAAGAGGCTCCCTTTTTGAACGCATCGGTTAAGCCGGCAAGAATGTCTCGAATTGAGTTGGTGAATGGATCGACGGAGTTCTCGCTGCAGAAAATTCACTACGTCTTTAAGGCAGAGTCGTATTGTTTTAGAGACGATTCCGTTAATGATGCCATCATTATTTCTATTGTGTTGCTTGGCGTCTGTCTCCGATCGAATCCTGCCCTGATAATTTGCCGGCAACCAGGGTAAGATGCCGCCACAGCGGGTGAGGTTCTCTGTTGCAAGAGGTTAATAAGTTAATATTCGGCTTTAGATAGATAGGTTCCAAAACTAGCATCAAGTGAAAAAGCGGGAACCAGGGTTGTACAGGCCATTCCGGAACGACCACAATGCCTACTGCCTTGTCGTCCCTGATTTTTTGGAGAACCCTAAGGATAATCGCGAATGGCGGAAACGCATAAAAGTAAAGGTTTGTCCACGATTTCGTAAACGCGTCTACCGATAATGAGTTGGGATCTTTGAACCACGAAAAATACTTTCCACACTTGGTGTTGACCCGACTGGCGAACAGGTCAATCTGCGGTTTTCCCAGTGTTGTACTGATTTTTTCGAATGCTTCATTCGCTAGCTTGTACTCTGTTTCCGGTTCTATCTTTCTCGTCTCCGCGTCAGCTATAAAGTTATCTTTAGAGCTTATGTACGACGCGAACAAAATAATGTTCCGAGCTTCGCACCATTCCCAGATTTCCTGGGTTATCCGATTTAGTCTTACATTTTGAACACTTTCCATCCTATTGATGTAGGAGATGGCGGTGGTATTGTCTATTCAAAGTAAGATGTCTGTACTTTGCAAGTGTTTCGCAAAACATTTTAAGCCGAAAAACGCCGCTTTTAATTCGAGAAAATTGATATGTTTCGATCGCTCTGACGTATCCCATAAACCGTATGCCGTTTCCTTCCCGCAAGCTGCTCCCCAGCCCGTCAGAGATGCGTCTGAGTAGATTTCTAACTGAAAGTTTAAGGCATCTATCGAGTTGCATGTCTTTTGTATATTGCGTTTCCACCAAAGCAAGTCTGTCTTAACGTTATTGCTCAGGGTCATGCTTGCGTCATAATTCTCGTTGTTTTCCTCGAGCGCTAAGAATTTTTCTCTCTCCAGAGACTTAATGTGAGCATATCCGTATTTTACTGCTGGGCAACACGAGACGATTGAACCTACCATTTGAGCGAATTCCCTAATCTTATATTTTCGATTCACAATGAATTTTGACACTATTTCTAAAGCTTTCAATTTTTTTTCTTTTGGAAGTTCAATCGTCATTCGATTAGAGTCGAATAAAAATCCTAGGTATTTGCATCTCTGAACGGGGGAGAGCTGGCTTCTTTCCTCGTTGATTATAAATCCTAAGTTCTTTAAAGCTATCCGTGTTCGTAAAACGTTCGATACACATTCATCATGTGATCTTCCAAACAACAGAAAATCATCCAGATATACCACCGAGAGAAATCCCCTTTGTCTGAGATCGGAAATTATCGGCTTCACAATTTTGGTGAAGACAAAAGGGGCGCTAGAGAGGCCGAAAGGTAAACAGGAACTGCTTTCCTTCAAACTCAAATCTTAAATATTTTCTGTCCGAGTCTGCGATCGGTATGAGATAGTACGCATCTCTTAAGTCAATTGAGGCCATAAACCAGTTCCTGTTTATTAATTTCACCACTGTCTTGTGGTCTTCTAACTTAAAATGTTTAGTCTTTATGAACTTGTTTAACTTTTTTAAATTTAAAATTAGTCTATACGAGCCGTTGGATTTTTTCCGTGAGAAAATGCTTGAAATAAACTGTTTTTGAGTCAGTTCGCATGGTTCTATGGCCCCTTTTTGTAATAGCTCCACGATTTTTAACGAAATCTGAGTTTTCTCCTCCCGTGACCATTGGGCCTCCCTCGGTGGTTTTATTTGAATAGGCTTGCACACAAAAGGTATTCTATATCCTTTTACCCATGACAAAATAGATTTCGTCATTGGTTAACGCTTTCCACCGTGGCAAGAACTGTCGTAGCCTGCCGGCTGATTTACCTACTGGAGTTATGCGCGCCTTCTTGTGTGCTCTCTCCTGTGTGGGGCCCTGTAGTGCTGAGAAGCCGGTTTCAAAGCCCTGTGGGACAGTGGATATCGACGCCCGCCCCCCGTCGCTGGCTGCTTCATGTAGCGCGACTGTCGGGACGGGGCTTTCGCGTTTTTTGACAATGTCGTCCCTTGCGATTTTTGAGGTCGTTTCAAGTCTTTGGATGAAGTTACGATCAATTTCGCTGCCTTTACGTTTTTGGATAGTTCCTTGCCGAAAGCCATTCGTCGATAGCTGTCGAGCTTAAGGTCTCCTTCATTGTCGCGTTGATGTTCGCCAATATAAGAGTTCTCCTTATTGAAGACTCATCGTGGTGTAGGTCCGCGAGTAGTCGGCTCGTGTGTCCGAGCGCTTTGATCACTGCGAGGTTTTTCCCATCTCCCTTATGTCTGATTAGTGTTAATAAACCTTTTCCTACTGCTGCGAGGCATGTCGAAATTTTCGCTTGTTTTGAGACTATTCTCTCGTCTCTTTTTCAGACAGCCTCTTGCAGAGACGCCTTTACCTCCGGGTTAAGTTTTGGAGGGTCGATGCGTGTGCAGTTTGAGGGAGGGGGGTATTTTTTGAGAAGTTCCGTCTGCTCCTCTGTCGGAAGTCCAAGTTTTAGTATCTCTTCCCATCTGGCGACCACGTCGCTATGTAGTGGCTCGGCTAGGGTCCGTTCTTCGGCGAATCGTTTCCCTATAACGTCTAAAACGTCTTTGTCCAACGCTGTTTCGGTTGGTACATTCGATTGACTGTCCGGCGCAGCTTCGATTGATACGTTCGCTTGACTGTCCGACTCCGTTGCTTCGGCGTTCTCGGTGTGTGGGCGCTCAACTCTTACGCTCCTTTCGGAAGTTTGTCCCCGATGCCGAGCTTCTTTCCCCGATGACGAACTGTTGCTACTGCTGCTATCGCTGTTACCTATAACAGTAATGTACATGAAATATTCATTTCTGTATTCGTTGTCTCCGGGGGCGTGCAAATACATATTATCATGTAATATTTTATAATGTTTGTTGCGAACTATTCGCAATGCGGCAGATTAGGATCTGTTGAAATAACCTCACCGAGGTGATCGAGAATACGCGCGGTGTAGGTTAGGACCTATACCGCGTCAATTGTTCGTGCTCGCAGTTATAGCCCGCGTGCTGATACTCGACGATGCCGGTTAGGCCTGCGTGTCGGTTAGGGCCCATACTGCGTCGATTGTTGGCGTCGCACATGCAGGTTAGAGCCTGTGTGTTGACGCTCGACGATGCAGGTTAGAGCCTGCGTGTAGGTTAGGGCCTACACTGCGTCGATTGTTGGCGTCGCACGCGCAGGTTAGAGCCTGCGCGCTGACGCTCGACGATGCAGGTTAGAGCCTGAGTGTAGGTTAAGGCCTATACTGCGTCGGTTATTGGGTCGCACGTGCAGGTTAGAGCCTGCGTGCTGACGTTCGACGATGCAGGTTAGAGCCTGCGTGTAGGTTAGGGCCTACACCGCGTCGTTTCTTGTGTCGCGTGTGCAGGTTAGAGCCTGCGTGCTACCTCTCGTTCGTCGCATTGTTCACGAGGCGGACGAAGTTGCGCGCGGTGCAGGTTAGGGCCTGCATCGCGTCGACTGTCGGTGTCGCGCATGCAGGTTAGAGCCTGTGTGCCGACACTCGGCGATGTAGGTTAGTACCTGCGTGTAACCTTTCTTTGAGATAAACGTGTTTTTTTCTAAGAATTTCGTTATGCTTACTGTGTGACGCATATGAATCTATCGACGACGATTCGGAATTTCTCCGACGTTGTGCTTCCTTCCGTTTTCTTTTCTGTCTTTTGAGTTTTTCCTTCAGTAATTTCACTCGCTTCCTCCAACGATTCTCTTTTTCCGCTTCTCTGTCCGATTTCCTGCTTCTCTTCCTTTTATTCCCCATCTTGCGTGTGTGGACACCTTGGCACCAAGAAGAAGAATAAACTCGGGAGTGGCGACGGTAGCGGCGACGGCAGCGGCGGCGCGTGCGTCGCTTTGTTTTAGCTTTAAAATGGTGGACACTTAGGGACTGAGAGGGGGTACTACATCTTGATCACGAAGAAGAGGCGCGAAGTACAATTAACTAGTATTATTACACAATGAGAATCTTACGCTTAACGAGTAGCAAAAATGTTAGGGATAATGTGTGCAAGTGTAGAGTGGATGTAAATGTGAGTGAATGAAATATTCGCGGATGTTACATTAGTTTGGAGGTCATCAAGGATCTTTAGGGGAAAAAAGATTATACTGTAATTACATCCTGCTCGGTATTATTACAATCTTTATTTTAAAGAAGGAATTTAAATTGATCTACTTGTGAGTTCCCGGGTTGATTAAATTATATTAAAATAAATATAAAATTATTTACAATTAAGTTTCCGGTTTACAATATTATTGGTTATTCGGTAACTGGTCGTGGTTTTCTATCTCTTCGAGGGTGATTGTAGATCGGAGAAATAAATAGTAAAAGAAGTTTACAGGAACTAAATAAGGATGCTCGTAGTTGGAAATAAAGACGGGGATGCCATCTTGGGGATTCGCCGTGCTTACGGTTGAACAAAGTTCGACCAAGTCAAACCCGTCAGGACTGATGGTAAAAGTTCCCGGTGGAATTGGATCTGCATAAGGTTGAAAGTATGCTGGTATGTCTATGAAATAATGAGGATGTCGCGGAGATGAAGGGAACGTGGAATCTCTTCGAGGATCTCCACGCTCGAGGTGGTGGAGAGCGCTGGAGACGGTTCTCTACGAAGTTCCTCGAAAGGAACAGGGGAGTAGGAGCTCTCGTAGATGGGTCTCAAGTCGGCGGAGAGCACAGAAGATGAAGGGTCAGGAAGACCGGGACGAACCGGAGAGCAAGAAGGTTTATTAAGAGGCAAGGAATCGGGTATGTCTGGGAGTACCCGGCGATATGAAATGGGATATGAAGGCGGCGAATTTGGGTCCGGTGTGGGAGGAAAACGCGGAGGAGAAGGAGGTAGCAGCTCTGGTTCGGGGGGTCTGGTTTCGGGATCCTCCCTGACGGGCGAAGAAGACGGAAGATCGGCATTCTCTCTTTCGTGACGGAGAAATTCTAGTATTTGTTTCTTCATTGCGTTACGCGCCCGTACGCGCCCGTACGCGCCCGTTTGTTCCGTTTCCGTTTAATCGCTTCCAATTTATTTTTGAAATCTTGGTGCGCGTTGTTTGTTATATGCTCATGCAACGATTCATAACAGCCATCGATTTCAGTCTCGAATTCTGTATTTTCTATATGGTTTCCTACATAGCATGACAAACACGTATAAGTCTGGTAAAATTTAATTATTTTATCAGATTCTATTTGTCTTGTTCGATGATGTGATCTTTCATATTCATACGTATAATCAAATATTTTCTTTAATTTATCATGTGGTACTGTAATTCGAGAGCTAATTGTGCTACGCTGAATTATTTTTCAACTTTCGATGATTACTTCTGATCTTTCAATATATGATTGAATAGTTGCAAGCTAATGCAATTTCTTATATGCTGAATAAGTTGTGTTATCACAGAGGACTTTGACTTTACGCGAAATACTTTTAGGCAAGAGAAACAGTAGGGCATAATAGAAAGATTATAATTCATTAGAATGTGAAGTGCATTGAGTGCAAATATGTCAATTAGTATGTGTTTTATCATATAAATGTAGCTTTGTCTATCAGCTCTATCTGATTGTTTGTAGTTGTAATTGTATCCTCTTGAAAATTATTATTTCTATTTTTATGTCTTTGTATTTTTATGTCTCTGTATTTTTATGTTTCTCATAGCAAAGTGCAAGGGGCACGGTTTATTACCCAGATTGAATTTTATGTTGATATGCATGATTTTTACATTTTTCTTTGATATATTCTCTGTTCTTTCTTCCTTTTGCGGAGAGATTTTTGGAACAAGATTTGTGCATTATCTATTATACTGTTAGTACTGTTACGTTCGGAACGCAGGATTCTTATAGTTTTCTGGGAAATAAGGGAAAGGGCGACAAGAAGCGGGGTACGGATGGACGCGCCAGAGTACGATGTACAGTAATATCTTCGTACTCAGCAGACTCGTGATGACTGTTCCGCGTGTCGTTCCTATAAATTTCCTATTTATGCAGTTGCGTCGATATTTTGGCAATAATGACAACTGACGAGATTAATAACGCTTTTGATAACGCTTTTGTGAGATGTATTAGAAAAGTTCCGGAAAGTACTGCTTGCAAATATACATATTGTACTATTGCATGAAAGACACTAGCATGTGCACATTATTTTTGATTATTTATAAGTGAAGCGATATTACATGTATTTATCAAAGGTATTTTTATTGTTCGTTGTGTTGTCCAAATACTGCGGTAAAAATCAGTACTTTTGATTATTGAAGTATTAAAATTCAAAACATAAAGCACAAAAAATTATGCCTTTCTTTCCCTAATACTTAAACATTATTAATAAATCTTTATTGACTAACAAGTTTTTTGAAATTTTATTAATATTGTTCATCTTTGGTCGATAATCATCGGTATTTCACAGATGTTATAAGTTTTGTAATTTTTAGGTGCTTGTTATTCCAACAAAAATTAATGTTTTACTGTCGCTATAGTGCTTGCATTGACGCTAATATACAGGGAATATCTAAAGTCTGACCGAGTCCCCTGGATCTCGGAAACGGCTTTAGATATGGAAAAGCGCCGAAAAGTTTGAAAAAGCCAGTTTTTGACCCTAAATAACGCCTGAACGGGTCAACATATCAACTGCCGGTTTGCGTCAAATTTTTTTAATACCCTGTTAAAAGATGTACAATATGGGGGTTCTATTTGAAATTTTTGAGTTGTGGTCCTCGTGGAGTACTATCTTGGGGGAAAACCCCCCAACCCCCATAAATAAGCGTTGAAAGTCCCATACTACTATATCCGTATTATCCAGGAAAGGACCATGTGCGATTTCAGAGGAACGCAGGGCGAGGTTTTCAAATAAATAAGTGATTGAATTTAGATAACACGAGGTTTATTATTAGATAATTACATAAAAGTATGTGTATTGCTGTTCATGTGTGAGTGTGTCACAAACTGGTTGAAGAGAGTTTTACGCGTCCGTTTTTGGGTCAATACATTCAAGTAATTTACCCGGAATTTGGACTAGGCTGTGTAATTAATCTTTTCCAAAAAGAAATCGTATTTTGTAAACTTTGTAACTAGGATCACACACAAATTTATTAATCAAATAAAAATTTGGATATTCAACTTTGAAGTTACCTTGAATTACCTTGAATTCCAATTTCAAGTTCTTTTAATTTTAAGAAAAACGGGAAAGGATCCTGGTCGGCTTGAATCGCTGACTTGATTTGATATTTAATTTTTTTTTATTTGAATTCTTTTGCCTCTCTTCTTAGGCATAGGAGTTTGAATAACTGTTGCCACTTGGCTTGGCAGCGACAGTTAAAGATGGAGTTCTCTGTTGCCACACGCCTTGGCAGCGACAGGTCTGGATAGGTGTTTCTTAGGGATGGTAAATTTTAGCAGAATTAATTCAGGATTTTACCTTTTAAATACCCTTTATTGCGAGACGCTCTCGTTCTACAAGTGTTTATACGAGATGTTGCAACGAATTAACTTGTAATAAAAAACGGTTCAAATTAAAAGATTCAGAGTAAAACTGCGAATGAGCTTATGAGTGGGCAAAGGTAAGATCAAACCGCGAAAGAGCAATAGCTAAAGAGCGCCGCGACATTTTTTAACGCCTATTTATACCCAAGTGATGAGAACCCCCCGCGCGAGCTTCTCTCCACTTTGTACATATCTTTGTGGAGGAGGAAGGTATTGTCTCAGGGTGTAATTCTATGCCCGTGAGGCCCGCGACCCGGCAACAACGTCGCCTGGTACCGTCAGAAATCGGATCAATAATCGATAACTGATATAACTGATAATTTCATTCTTCCTATTTAAAATATAATTCGTCCGCTCGTAACAGGTGTAACGATATGTATGAATTACTCGCGGCTGTTACATTAGTTCGGGGATGATCGGGCAGGATCTTTAAGGGGAAGAAAAAACTATACTAGACTTTATATCCTGCCCGCTACTTATAGGTACAATTTGGAATTCTTGATTACATGAAGAAAAAACGGTAATTATTTAGTAATACGGACCACCCTCCGATGACCTTGACCTTGACATATGTTGTCAAGGTCACCCTCCTAAGTGTCCTTCAGAAGTTTTTAGCCGGCAGTCGTTATTCGTTAAAGAGTTATTAACAAAAAAAGTTTGAAAAATGTAGTACTAATAGTAAATTTTGAGTACTAATAGACATAAATGAATGATATTTATGTGGAAATAGTACATGTATGAACAAAGGAAAATTATTTAAAGCAGTGAATTGTTGGTATATTGAAAAGAAAGTTATTTAAAGCAGAGAATAGAGAGTCACTAACCTAGAGGTTAGTGACGCGCTTTAAAAGTATGTGCTTTGTAAGTTGAAGCACATACAAAGCACACACTCTTGTAAAGCGCGCCACTAACCTATAGGTTAGTGACGCGCTTTACAAGTATGTACCAAAAAAAAATTTTTTTTTGGTGGGGAGAATTATTTAAAGCAGTGAATTGTTGGTGTATTGAAAGGAAAGTTATTTAAAGCAGAGAATACCGAGAGCTGCATACAGGTGAATCTCATGTGAAGCTTTGTTTGTAAGCATACTCGTAAGTTGTCCTTGAATATCCTTTTTACTGTTGTTGATATTTCTTACAAATTTCAAACTGTACTCTTCGAAAATGAGCCAGTATACGATAGGTTTTCGTACAAATAACTTGTTGAACTGTCTAAAAATAAAATTTTACGAATTCCTCGCATTAACAACAAATTACTTAAAAGTATTTAACTGTTTAAACGCGTCATTAACCTATAATAAAGTATTATCTGCTTTAACAAAAACTTTAATTTATTAACAATTTACTGCTTTAAATGTTGTGTTTTGGTAAACTTTTTTTGTTCATAACTTTTTAACGAATAACGACCGCCGGCTAAAAACTTCTGAAGGTCACTCAGGAGGGTGACCTTGACAACATATGTCAAGGTCAAGGTCATCGGAGGGTGGTCCGTATTACTAAATAATTACCGAAATTAAGTTTATATTTAAAATATACTAAATCAAAAGGCTCGCAAGAGAGTTGAACTTACATTGAAAACGCAAATATATAAAAATAATTAAAAACTACATATGGATGTAATATATTTTGGTCGGCATTAATCCACTTCAATCAAAAGAAATGGATATGGAAATTGTACGAAAGGAAGATAGACGGAAATAGCGTCATTGAGATATATTTTTTAATATTTTCAAGTAATGTTTCTTTCTATTAATTTTTAGCCAGCCTGTTCCGTCAATCTCGTCGATTTGATTAACTTAAATAGGAAGTCTTCATATTAGAAATAGTTCTTATTGCTTATATTTTACTAATTGTAAACCATATGAGGTGAAATGAAAAGGGAGGGATCTTCAAGTTTAAGCAAAGAAAATGCTACGAGTTTACTGGGCAACTCGAAGTAGCAGGAATGGAAATATTTCGAGTCCGCCGACGAAGTCAGTCAATCCGAAGTAATGTGGGAATACCCCGAATTTACCGACAAGTCAATTAATCCGAAGTAATGTGAGAATACCCCAAATCCGCCGACAAGTCAGCTAATCCGAAGTAATTTGGGAATATTCCGAATCCGCCGACAAGTCAGCTAATCCGAAGTAATGTAATAAAATAAAGTAGGAAAAAGATGTAAGAAAACTCACAAAAAGATGAGTGGTAAATAATGTTCTGACATTCGAGAGTTCGATGGCTTGTTTGAATAAAAAAAGAGAAAAAAAGGATATCAGATAGTATAAGACTCACTATGGGTGTCCCAAGACCTCACCGACAAACTTTGAGGAATGATAGGTCACACAGAGAGGATCATTTTTTGTTAAGAAACATATGGTCGCTGACGCGACCTTAAAGAGTTATGCATCCGAAAAGTCAGATTTCCGGTAAAATGTTTTAAACAAATAAAATTTATTTTTTCTTGCATGTTCTGAAAATTTACAATAATAGCTGTTCAAATTGCCTGCCATGTACCTCATTACATTCAAACCGAATAAATGCTGCGTTTCAACAAATCCGAAACAACCCTGCCATACTCGATAGAGTTGGACAATTAATGCTGCGAAGGTGTCAAGAATGTAATGAGATACAGGGCAGGCAATTTGAACAGCTGTTATTGTAAATTTTCAGAACATGCAAGAAAAAATAAATTTTATTTGTTTAAAACATTTTACCGGAAATCTGACTTTTCGGATGCATAACTCTTTAAGGTCGCGTCAGCGACCATATGTTTCTTAACAAAAAATGATCCTCTCTGTGTGACCTATCATTCCTCAAAGTTTGTCGGTGAGGTCTTGGGACACCCATATTAAATTAATAGGTTGAAATTTAGTGTTGATTTGCCGAACCTTATGGATTTTATTACTCCGGGCTTTATGGATTTGCAGAGGGTTGAGATCCTCAAATAGTTGTTGGCACTTGGTAATTACAAATGACATCGCGCACAGAGTTTAAGTTAAAAACACGGCTCAAAATTAGGTTGAGATACAGTAGCTCAGAGCTCAGCGAAGCAGCTGAGAGAATGACTGGAAAACTGCCTCGGACTGGAACTGACTCGAAGTGGACTGATCTGAACTGGAACCGAACTGCAACTGGAACTGGAGAACTGATTCTAGGATCGTGGAGTCGCGGGTTATATAGGAATTTGAAGGGCTGGGTTTAATCTAACGAAGATTTTGGTTGGTGAAATTTGTCTTCTACCTGTGACGTAAATTTCGACTTTTTGCTTATCTCTTGGCAAGTTACCGAAAAATCGTCACCACCTATGATGTGATTTCTATTTGGTGGTTGTCCATTGGCGAGTTTGTCATAAAAATCTTTACCACTCCACCTTTTGAGGGTGCAAGTTAATATTTCTCCAGTGACTCATTTCGCTTATTTTTATTAGCCATTGGCAAGCGTAGGTCTTGAATCTCATGTTTAATTCAAACAGATGACACGTATAGATTTTCAATGTTATGGAACAGGATGTCAGTGTCATCTGTTTAGGAGAACTGTGCGAGATCCACGCGATTCTTAGGTGTCTGTTTAGGTGCTCAAAGTGCTCGCTCAAGAATCTCGCGATGTTTTACTTTATGGTGACCCATGCCTATCATCAGCTGTCTTGAGCTTAAGATAGAATTTCTGTTGCTCTGCGTTAATGGAATTATCGAGGTCTCTGAGAGTACGACAGTCCCGCATCTGTTTTCAACGGTCTGTCAATATTTAAAAACTTGCTTAATTAATTTATTTGGTTCGAGTCATCTGAAAGCTGTTTAATTTTTTATGATTTTTTATTTTAGCAATAACGTTTAAGACTGTATTTAGTTTGTGTCTCGCCAATCTTGACAATTATTGTTAATGGTTTCCGTCTGTTTTTATCTTAAGAGTAATTCCACGAAAGAAAAAGATCATGAAATTTACGTAACAATACCATTTGGATTAGCATGCGATTCTAACAATGTCGTTGCAAGTTCCATTTTTGACGAAGTACATCTATCGTCATGTTTTCCCGTTTTCTCCATGATAGTCCAGAATCTGTGAAATACATAATCTTTACGTTAAATAGAATTGTTACTCATTTCTTCTTGTTTAATTGCGTAAATATTAGTTTTTTTTTTTCGTTACATTTGTACTTTATTTGTGTGATATAATTTCACAAATAAATTCTGATGCATTCTAATACATATTTAAATTCTGTAAACGCGATTATCTAATAATATAATAAGTTATGAGATCAAAGGTTACTTTATGTATGGCTATCAGAATCGAATGATACTTATTGGTAATATTAAAAAAATTATTAACGCTATATCATATTACGTTAAAAGAATCACATACAATTACCAAGAAATGCTACAATAACTTTACGTGCTATTTTAGCATTTTCTAAAGTTTATTCTTTTAATTATAATCGAAGATAAGGTTTAAATAGCAAGTTGTCTTCTAGCAGCAGTTATTTGGAATTATGGAGATTTATTGGATTATTGTGTATTTCTGCATGGACTGTGTTCAATAAATGACGGTTTTTCTAATTTTTTGGAAACCCACGGAGGGGTCCCCCTCCGATTTTGATGAGCTCTTAATATGTTGTTGTCTAGACAAAAATAAGAGACACGTATTTCTTTATACGTGCCCATACGCATGTTTAGAGGGTGAAGCACCCCTTCACAAAAAAGTCGACTTTTCTCTTTCGGGCCGAATATCTCCAAAACAATGAAATAGAAAAATTTTCCAAATTGAAAATTAAATGGCATTAAAAGTACTTTGAAATAATGACAAAATAATTTTTTTATTTTTTTTATTTTTAAACATACCATTGCCACCAATACATTTTTTCAAAATTTTAAAATTTTTTTATCACCAAATAAAAGGTTATTTTTTTTACGAATTTAACCATATATGATAAAATAAAGTAAAATCCTTTTCTTCGCCAGTAAATAATAATAATAAAAAAACTTTCTTTTCGACCAAAACTGGCAACATTTATTCATCAGTTAACACGACGTTTCGACTGAGATTCTAGTCCTTATCAAGTGTAAATGTATATATACGCCTACGTAACACTTCATAGTCTCATGTATTGTTCCAGCAATAAACTTAAATCTACAAACTAAAATAACAGTAACTAAATAGTATCAAGTGAAATTATTGAGACAAAAGACGGAGAACTTACGTGTTTTGTGAAAAGGTTGACAATAAAATTGTACATATTCTTGTAACGCGAGTCGACAAATTAAATTAATCAAAAACACGTCTAGACCGAACAGCGACAGACAACGTAATGACGAATATAAACAATGACGACAACGAAAATCATAAAGAGTTTATTATTTTGTCATATAGTTCAGAAAGGTTGTCGGTGTCCTTCTGTAGGTTAATCGAGTTATTTTCTTTTTTGATGAAAACCATTTCCGCGATTTCTCTTTTCTTAAAATGTTTCTCATTGTGTAGTATTTTGGGATTAGCCCAATCGAAATCGTGGTTAAGAGAAACTTTATGTTTGCTGACCACAGTGGTTATCAAGGTGTTTTTTAATGTTCGCTCTATGTTCCTTAAGTCTAGTTTCTAGATTTCTTTTTGTTTGTCCGATATAACACGCGTCACAATTAGCACAGTCAATCTAGTGATGGCGTTTGTAGTGTTCTGAGAAGCAAAGGCTTTGACGTTATATACACGGTGCCAAAAAAAGCTCGATCGGATCATTAAAAGAGGAAAAGACATATTAGATAATAGCAGAAAAACGGAAGTAGTATACAAGATTGACTGTGCTAATTGTGACGCGTGTTATATCGGACAAACAAAAAGAAATCTAGAAACTAGACTTAAGGAACATAGAGCGAACATTAAAAAACACCCTGATAACCACTGTGGTCAGCAAACATAAGGTTTCTCTTAACCACGATTTCGATTGGGCTAATCCCAAAATACTACACAATGAGAAACATTTAAGAAAAGAGAAATAGCGGAAATGGTTTTCATTAAAAAAGAAAATAACTCGATTAACCTACAGAAGGACACCGACAACCTTTCCGAACTATATGACAAAATAATAAACTCTTTATGATTTTTGTTGTCGTCATTGTTTATATTCGTCATTACGTTGTCTGTCGCTGTTCGGTCAAGACGTGTTTTTGATTAATTTAATTTGTTACCTCGCGTTACAAGAATATGTACAATTTTATTGTCAACCTTCTCACAAAACACGTAAGTTCTCCGTCTTTTGTCTCAATAATTTTACTTGATACTATTTAATTACTGTTATTTTAGTTTGTAGATTTAAGTTTATTGCTGGAACAATACATGAGACTATGAAGTGTTACGTAGGCGTATATATACATTTACACTTGATAAGGACTGGAATCTCAGTCGAAACGTCGTGTTAACTGATGAATAAATGTTGCCAGTTTTGGTCGAAAAGAAAGTTTTCTTATTATCATATATAATAAAGTTATGTTACAATAAACCATTTTTGAGAAATAATTACAAATGCCTCTGTACACGCACTATAAAAATTTTTTTGTCATTAATTCAAAATACTTTTCAAGCCATTTAATTTCCATTTTTGAAAATTTTTTATCTCTTATAGTTTCGAAAATATTCGGTCCGAAAGAGAAAAACCGATTTTTTTTGAAGGCGTTTTTCATGCGTATGGGCACGTATAAAAAAATACGTGCCTCTTATTTTTGTCTAGACAACAACATATTAAAAGCTCATCAAAATCGGAAGGGGGACACCTCCGTAGGTTTCCTTGTTAGTAAATGGTATGCTTTCTCCTTCTGATTTTTCTATATTTCGCATTCGCATTCCTGTAACTACCGGCTCTGCTTTTTCTATAATCATCCCTTTTTTTTAAACTGGTAAAAGCTTTGGATTAGCGTTCTTTTGTTTTAATTGCTTCAACGTCTTCTGGACATTTTTCAATTGCATCATATGAAGGATTTATTGGATATATAGGTATTTGTCACAGAGTTTCTCGACAAAGCATCAGCATTAGCATTTAATTTCCTGGTTTATAAATTATTTCATAATCGTATTCGGCTAATTTTATTCTTTATTTTGCTAAACGTGAAGTAGAATCTTTCAATTTATGAAGCCAGGTTAATGATTTATGATCAATTAATAACTTAAATTTTTTACCGTAAAGATAAGGCTTAAAATGTTGCACAGGGTATACCTACTATTGCCAATAATTCTTTTTCTATTGTCGAGTAATTTTTCTCAGCATCTCGTTTAATACCCTTGAAGCATAGCTTATAGTCCAGTCGGCAAATACATTTAAAAATGCAATGAACTATGTACAAACTTATCTTAAGTCTGAGCTATAGAATATATATGTGAGGAAGCAACACATTGACATAACTCGTTTGAATTTTGAATCTTGTTTTAATCTCAAATAAGAAACTCGAATGGCAGAAATATTCCACAAAATACCAGTATTCACCGCGAGGGCAAGGAAAACTGCCCAAAACCTTGCCAGTATTCTTTACAGAATTATACACATCAAGTACATAAACATAAGTCATAAGAAAACATATGCATAAATAATACAATCATAAATGGCAGTTATAAACTAGAATTAATACATTGAAATATATCCGCGCTCTAAGCGGCGTTGTCCGTTATACGAAACATATTAAAACTAAATTATACAAGTTATAATTCATAAGTGAAATACGCATAAGATAATATAATATAAACCATATAATATCAGAGAATAAACCAATCTCGAAAAAAACTTAGTGGACTGTAACTTCATAAATTTACTGAATATTAATACTAATATTTATAGTCGTCTTAATAGAATCATAGACTCTCGTAATTATTATACAGGTTACTTTGAATACGAATCGTAATCAAAATCACAACTTATTTGAAATTCATCACAGCTCGTTACGTCAATCTCATCAACAGATTCGCACTTGTCTATTTTACCGTATCTCAAAAGAAGCATATTATTCCGTTAAACAAGGACAGAAGTGTTTGGTTATACCAACACGTTGTAAATTCAAAGATTGATCTGATTCTCAGTCACAGTAATGTCGCAATGAACACACAAGAAACAAGATTTATACTTTGCAAGGTCGCATACGCAGACATCGAGCGCTCGATTTTGTTAACAAAGGAAAGAAAGAGGTAGACAATACTATTACGCTCGTTTCGACAAGAAACAAAGGAACGTTATTAACGTTCATCTTAAGATGTGCTTGATTAGCACAGAGATATACTTAGATATCTCATCCGTGAATTACACGTGTGTACGTGTTTCGCGCCTTGCTCGGTTACGAAGCCCTGCTAGGCTTCGTAGAAAGAAATAAGAGAAAGATCTGGAAGCGAACCGACGGATTAGTATAACAAACGTAATCCTCGGCATTACCGCCTCAGAGTCAGTCTCTTTACCTCGTATGTGAATATACTCGGTGCCTACTACAGAGGACACCGAGATTACCGCTCGTGAGAATAGAATATCCTTCCTTGGGTTTTATCAGGAGGATCGTCTCAGTAAGATGGCGACGAAGATACGTCGTTTCACTTCTCAACTTTCAAGTCAGTCGTCCCCTTTAGAGTCCGCAATCTCCTCAGTTCCTTGGTGGATCGGAAGATTGACTATACCGTATACTTGTGGTAATATGGTTCGCACTCGCCTCGGATATATAACGACCGTATAAGAAAGAATCTCAAGACGAACCACACGTCCGTCGTCACTACTCGATTCCCGTTACAAGAATAAGGAAAACCGTTCCTTCTTTTTCGCATGGACGATTCGAGTCCACCCGTTCCGATTCGTCTCGTTCCCAGGCAGCGGGCCGTTAAGTGGCGCCGCCCGCCTTTCGTGGTGCGTTCACGAGAGCCATCCGATTTGAATTACGATTTCTACTTTACCGCCTTTCGGTCGGTAACTCTGTTGATTATCACGACCTTTTCCAAACATACCGCCCGCCTTCGTTAGCATCGTTAACGAACAAAACTATAACGTTTCCGTATTGATAGGAAGTGGGCAGATCTTAGTGATAGGTCTCTTGAGAGTCGACACCTGCGTGCGAACCGTTACGACTCTCGTATGTCCGTCTTTTCCAGGATGTGTTTGAATGACACGCCCTAAAGGCCATTTAGAGGGAGGATATCTTTCATCCACCACCAATACCAATAAACCTTCCTTTATTGAAGGAGCCACCTTGTTCCATTTGTGTATAGCGAGATATCGGTGAAGACATTCTCGCGACCACTTATTCCAAAAATCTTCCAACATTTTTTGAAGTAGCTGCCATCGTGACAGATGTGAAATCTTGATCCCTTCCAGTGTTGGTTCAGGGATAGTAGCTAATGCTTGACCTATAAGAAAGTGACCAGGAGTTAAGGCAGACTGATCGCTTGGATCATCTGACTGAGGACAAAGAGGTCGAGAATTCAATACCGCTTCAATTTGAGCCAACCATGTGGTCATTTCTTCATATGTGAGCAACTGCTCACCAACAACTCGTTTAAGATGCTTTTTTACCGATTTGACACCAGCTTCCCACTTACCGCCGAAATGCGGGGCCGCAGGTGGATTGAATTTCCACTGTGTCCCGTCCCCTGCTAGCAGTGAGGCTAATTCTCCCAACTTCTTTGTGGAGGCAGAGAAGAGTTTCTGCAATTGAACATTTGCGCTTTTAAGATTTGTACCACAGTCACTAGACAAAGTAGCACAAATTCCACGTCGTGCTGTAAATCGTTTATACGCTGCCATGAAGGCATCTGTCGAATAATCGGTGACCAACTCTAAGTGAATCGCCGATGTGGAATAGCATACAAAGAGAGCAATGTACGCCTTGTAGGTTTTTGCGTTTTTTCCTCTCCACGTCTTTACCACAAAAGGACCCGCGTAGTCCACTCCGGAGTGTAGGAAAGGTTGCGAAGGGGTCAATCTTTCCGCTGGGAGTTGCCCCATGATTTGCCGTGCCTTAGTTTGTCGAAATCTGGCGCATCTAACACACTTAATGATGAAGGACCGAATGGGAGCTCGGCCTCCTACTATCCAGTAATGAGTTCTTATGAACGCGAGCGTATCTTGCACGCCTCCATGAAGTGTACGCTTGTGAGCGTCCGCTATGATTAATGTCGTTAAGGGGGAATGTCTCGGTAAGATATAAGGATGTTTCGCAGATTCAGGCAGGGAGGAGTTCTCAAGACGTCCTCCTACCCGTAAGAGTTCGTGTGAATCTAGTCTTGGAGTAAGACTCAATATCCCGTTTGAATTAGGTAGGTCTTGTCCTAAAGACAAAGCCTTAATCTCTTGGGAAAAGTAAGCCTGCTGAACGGTCTTAATCCAGAACATCTTTGCTTCATTCAATTCAGTCGTGGTCAACGAATAAGTCAACGAGGATTCAGAAATTCCTCGAAATCGCTTGAGTGCTCTTTTGCAGAGCGCAGTAACTCGGATTAGTCGATTTAGGTTTGAGTAGTTGTTTACCAAACCCCACAGTTTTGGAGATTTAGATGTGAGGGTAGTTGCTACGGTCGTTCTTCCAATCCGTCCTCTGGAGAAATTGAAAATGATTCATCCGGCCAAATGGATGGATCTCGTGTAAGCCAGTGAGGTCCAGTCCACCATGTTGTGGATTCTGCCAACTGTTTAGGTGTTAGTCCTCTTGTCGCTAGATCCGCTGGGTTATTTTTTCCAGGAATAAAATTCCATATAGCTTTAGGCAATGTTTTTTGAATGAAAAGAACTCGGTTCTGTACAAACTCCTTCCATTTGGACGGATGTCCTTGGATCCAGGTTAGCGCGATGGCTGAGTCTGTATTTAGAAAGACGGGAACCTTATCTAGCTCCATTACTCTCAGTATGTGAGAGACAAGTTTCACAAGTAAAACCGCTGCTGTCAACTCCAAACGTGGAATTGTGAGCTTCTTCAACGGGGCCACCTTTGTTTTAGCCGCAATAAAGTGAGTAGTAATCTTTCCGTCAATCGACACCACTCTCGTGTATACAACTGCCGCCATAGCTTGCTGAGATGCATCGCTATAACCGTAAAGTTCAACATTAGAACCTGATTTTACTCCTATCCATCTAGGGAAGTCAAACTTCGGCATGTCTCTTAGTTGATTAACGAACTCTGTCCATTTTACGGACTTATCCTCTGGTAAAGGGTCATCCCAATCCAATTTGATAGACCATAACTCTTGAAGGAAAATCTTTCCTGAAATAGTAATTGGAGACAAGAAGCCCATAGGGTCAAAAAACTTAGCCATAGTCGATAGAATACCGCGCTTGGTAATCACTCCCGTGTTGGGAAGTTCTAATGTGAATTGAAACGTATCAGACATAGCATTCCAAGTTAAACCGAGAACATGAACCGTAGCGTCATCTTTAATCTGAGTTGAATGAGAGGTTATCTTTCTTTCAGCCGGTATGTTATCTAGAATGGCTGGATGATTGCTCATCCATTTTTGTAATTTAAAACCGCCCGCCATGCACAGCTGATCTACTTGTCTAACTTTCTCTTGAGCTTCTTCTACTGAATCCGCTCCTCCATGGATATCATCCACATGTCGTCCCTTTTTCATGATGGGAATAGCTAAGGGAAATCGTATCCCTTCGTCGTTTACTAATTGATCAAGAGTTCGCAGGGCCAGAAAAGGCGCGCAAACTAAACCGTATGTTACTGTCGTAAGAACGAAGACAACAATTTGGTGGTCTGAATCTAACCAAAATATCCGTTGAAAGTTCCAATCTTCGGGAGTTACCCCGATTTGTCGGAACATGTTCTCTATATCGGCTATGAAAACATAAAGAAAAAGTCGAAACCATAAGAGTACGTCGAACAAATCAATTTGTAATTTAGCTCCTGTATATAATAAATCGTTTAACGACACGCCGGTCGTCGTAAGACTTGATCCATTGAATACAACTCTAAGTCTTGTGGTAAGGCTATGTTCCCTCCAAACGCCATGATGTGGCAAATAGTACGCTAATATAGGCTCAGGTTGTAAGACAGGAACTCTTTCCATATGTCTTAGCTGTTCGTATTCCGTCATGAAGTCTGAATATGCCGTCGCGTAATTCGTATTACTCATGAGTCTATTAGACAGGTTAGTAACTATTCGAAGAGCTTTAGATCGTGAATCTCCGAGTTTTCCTGGTGGTAGTTTAAATGGTAGTCTAACCACATATCTACCTGTCCCGTCTCTAGTATGCGTCGAAAGAAAGTGATCTTCACAATCTTGCTCTTCTTTTGAAAGGATTGGAGCGTTCGAAGAGGGAACTTCTTCCAATTCCCAGAATCGATGTACCAAATCGTTGAGCTGTCTGTCAATTGACACGTGACAACTTCGTTTTTGTCCAGAAGAGACACTGAGTGCCGTCGGACCTGAAACTACCCAACCTAACTTTGTGGCTTGAGCCACCGGTAAACCAATCGATCCTTTGATCAATTGATCCTCTAGTAAGTATCCGTATACATCAGCACCTAAGATTAGATCAATAGAACCTGGTGAAAGGAATTCGGGATCTGCTAATTGAATGCCTTCTAAATGAGGCCATGAATTTTGAGACAATTCAACCGAAGGAATAGAAGTAGTGAGCTTGGGTAGAATATATGCAGATATTACCAAAATCAAATCCGAACTGAAATGTGATCTAAGTTTAAAAGAAGTACATCCACGCGTTTTATTCGATTTTTGGTCACCTATTCCGACTAAAGAGAGTGACGAATGTTCTTGAGGCAACCTAAGCTGTTGTACGACTCGTTCAGAGATTAAAGAAATCTCCGAACCCTGATCAAGTAAAGCTCGAACTTTCCGGATCTCATTTCGCTCTGAAACAACAAACACCTGTGCGGTTGCTAACAAAACGTAAGAGGTTGTGCGAGCTGCAGAGTGGAGCACCTTGGCCTTTTCCTGCGTTGCTACAGTAGAGTCAGATTGTCGTTGGGGTTCTGATTTTACTTCCTTGTTAGATGGAACATCCATTCGATGGATCGTTGTGTGATGTTTCTTGGCGCATTTTTGACAGCGTTTTGTAACTTTACAGTGTGCTACTCGATGACTTCCTAGACAGTTGTAGCACAGTTTGTGCTTGGCTACGAGGGCCAATTTCTGAGTGACAGTTTCGTCCAAGTATTTCGGGCACTTGCTAACATAATGCCTTCCCTTGCATATCAAGCACGTTGGCGCATAACTCGACGAAGCATCAGTCGATTTTCCCTGGTAATGAGCCTTGGCAGTAGCCTTAAGAGGTTTTGATGCGGTCTTACTATTACGAGACTTCTCGTAGGCTTGAAGAGAGAAAAGACGAGTGATCAGAAATTCGTTAAACTCCTGCCATGATGGAGGAACTTTTGAAGATCCCAATTTGTTTTCCCAAGCCTTAACTGACTCTGAATCCAGCTTCTGAACCGTCATGAAAACAAGAAAGTCATCCCACGTTTCAACGGGGCGTTGTAGTGTTTCCAATGTTCTATAGATTTGAAGAACGGAAGTGTACAAGCCTTCCAATTCACTAGCAGATTCCTTGCTTACAGGTTTGAGATTGACCAAGGATTGTAATACGGTATTGACTTGAATGCGTGGGTTGTCATAGAACGACACTAATGATTCCCATGCTTTAGAAAAATTCTCAGATGTGAGTGTCGTATTCTTAATCAAATGAGCGGCCGTACCGATCAAACTAGTTTTCAAATACTGCAGTTTCTTAACTGCTGTTAAAGTCACATTCGCTAAGACGAGAGAAGAAAATAGATCTCTGAAATTAAGCCACTCGGATGGAGTGCCGTCAAATTTCGGAATATTAATCCGTGGTAAGCGTGCGTGGTAGTTATGATAACCTATAGGTGCTTGGACCTTGTTAGGTATAGATTGGATCGTAGAAGATCCTGCTACACTTGGTTGTTCGGTATTAAGACTAGAATTAATCTGTTCAATTGCCGCGAGATAACACATGTGAGTCGCGGAAAATAACTGATCTGTGAAATATGAATGTGTCCGAATTAACTGACTCTTTTCATCCGAGAGCTTGATCATTGACGAAAGAATCGCATCGTGAGTCGAAATGAAAGATCCCCAAGTATCATGTAACGAAGAAAGGTGGACGTCGACTCTTTGTTTCGTAAATCTTGATAACCCATCTCCGACAAAGTTGTCATAGGCGTTAGCAATAGAATGACTCAACACTAGTTGTTGATTCAACCGATCAATTATCTGATTAGGCTCCATGATTACAAGTATCCGTGTTTATGTCAAAGTTAAAGATAGCTCTCGCGAATCGCACCTTACACTGTATCTATGTTCAGATACACTCTCGCTCATGTATTCAATGTGTCGCTCCTCAAATCCGGACGTTACTTGAATGAATGTAACAATAATTCTCTTTATCATTCGATTCGACTTTCAAATTATATTTGATTTCACAATTTTGAATCTAATCTGTATATCAAACTCTGAGTCCGGATTCATTTATCCGGCTCGAAGGACCAAATTATGTACAAACTTATCTTAAGTCTGAGCTATAGAATATATATGTGAGGAAGCAACACATTGACATAACTCGTTTGAATTTTGAATCTTGTTTTAATCTCAAATAAGAAACTCGAATGGCAGAAATATTCCACAGAATACCAGTATTCACCGCGAGGGCAAGGAAAACTGCCCAAAACCTTGCCAGTATTCTTTACAGAATTATACACATCAAGTACATAAACATAAGTCATAAGAAAACATATGCATAAATAATACAATCATAAATGGCAGTTATAAACTAGAATTAATACATTGAAATATATCCGCGCTCTAAGCGGCGTTGTCCGTTATACGAAACATATTAAAACTAAATTATACAAGTTATAATTTATAAGTGAAATACGCATAAGATAATATAATATAAACCATATAATATCAGAGAATAAACCAATCTGGAAAGAAACTTAGTGGACTGTAACTTCATAAATTTACCGAATATCAATACTAATATTTATAGTCGTCTTAATAGAATCATAGACTCTCGTAATTATTATACAGGTTACTTTGAATACGAATCGTAATCGAAATCACAACTTATTTGAAATTCATCACAGCTCGTTACGTCAATCTCATCAACAGATTCGCACTTGTCTATTTTACCATATCTCAAAAGAAGCATATTATTCCGTTAAACAAGGGCAGAAGTGTTTGGTTATACCAACACGTTGTAAATTCAAAGATTGATCTGATTCTCAGTCACAGTAATGTCGCAATGAACACACAAGAAACAAGATTTATACCTTGCAAGGTCGCATACGCAGACATCGAGCGCTCGATTTTGTTAACAAAGGAAAGAAAGAGGTAGACAATACTATTACGCTCGTTTCGACAAGAAACAAAGGAACGTCATTAACGTTCATCTCAAGATGTGCTTGATTAGCACAGAGATATACTTAGATATCTCATCCGTGAATTACACGTGTGTACGTGTTTCGCGCCTTGCTCGGTTACGAAGCACTGCTAGGCTTCGTAGAAAGAAATAAGAGAAAGATCTGGAAGCTAACCGACGGATTAGTATAACAAACGTAATCCTCGGCATTACCGCCTTAGAGTCAGTCTCCTTACCTCGTATGTGAATATACTCGGTGCCTACTACAGAGGACACCGAGATTACCGCTCGTGAGAATAGAATATCCTTCCTTGGGTTTTACCAGAAGGATCGTCTCAGTAAGATGGCGATGAAGATACGTCGTTTCACTTCTCAACTTTCAAGTCAGTCGTCCCCTTTAGAGTCCGCAATCTCCTCAGTTCCTTGGTGGATCGAAAGATTGACTATACCGTATACTTGTGGTAATATGGTTCGCACTCGCCTCGGATATATAATTCGACCGTATAAGAAAGAATCTCAAGACAAACCACACGTCCGTCGTCACTACTCGATTCCCGTTACAAGAATAAGGAAAACCGTTCCTTCTTTTTCGCATGGACGATTCGAGTCCACCCGTTCCAATTTGTCTCGTTCCCAGGCAGCGGGCCGTTAAGTGGCGCCGCCCGCCTTTCGTGGCGCGTTCACGAGAGCCATCCGATTCGAATTACGATTTCTACTTTACCGCCTTTCGGTCGGTAACTCTGTTGATTATCACGACCTTTTCCAAACAAACTAATTAGAACAAAGCTGGAACAAATTTTAATCGCTTTGTTTGAGTGTCAATAATGACATACTAAGTTTCCCCCCTCCCCCGTGGTGTGCTTCAACCGCCATCTTGAAAGAAAGGGGTGAAAAATCGGTTTTTCGCGAATATCTCAGTTTCCATTAGACTTAGGCTAAAAATAGTCCTATACAATATTGTGGGAAATTAAATTTTCTACGAAAAAGGTCCTATACTTTTTTTTCGTACAAGCAACCGTTTTCAAGAAAGAAGTCAACGTTTTTGGCCTCTTTAACGCCATTTTTCTCAAAATTGGAGTGATAGCCAAATTTGGACAACGGATTCGTGTTCAGAAGGCAAAAATACATCGGAAATGACTATTCACACTCATGTTGTAAAATATTACCCCTGGCTGGAGTAATATTTTTCGCAATAAGTTTTTACAGTGATTTTAATATTAAATCGATATTGATTTAATTAGGGAAGGGAGAGGGAATTTTTCCATCTTAATTTAAGTTGCTCAAATTTAAGCGTTTTGATAAAAGGACCGGAATTTTGGTCTAAGTGTCCTGACGATTGTGACCGTCAGGTGTGATTGCCAGCTTCGTCGATTAAGAAATTTAATTTGGTTATTTATACACTGGCGAAGTAAATGTATCTCATCGTGTTTGAATATACACCGTCGACGTAAATATCGGTGTTCCATCTTATGATTGTTTAGAGATGTACTATTGCGATAAATATTACCACATGCCCCGGTAGTCGAATTGGTTAAGACACCCGAACGGAATGCGGGAGATTCCAGGTTCGAACCCTGGCTGGGGTAATATTTTTCGCAATAAATTTTTACAGTAATTTTAATATTAAATCGATATCGATTTAATTAGGGAAGGGAAAGGGAAATTTTCCATCTTAATTTAAGTTGCTTAAATTTAAGCGTTTTGATAAAAGGACCGGAATCTTGGTCTAAGTGTCCTGACGATTGTGACCGTCAGGAGTAATTGCCAGCTTCGTCGATTAAGAAATTTAATTTGGTTGTAAAATGGTGTTGGATAGTGTTATTAATGTTATTATTCATAAACGTATAGGCTTCAACTTGGTAAGTCGTATAATACGTGAACACGGTTGCTTGTACGAAAAAAAGTATACGACCTTTTTTGTAGCGAATTTAATTTTCCACAATATTGTATAGAACTATTTTTAGCCTAAATCTAATGGAAACTGAGATATTCGCAAAAAACCGATTTTTCACCCCTTTCTTCCAAGATGGCGGCTGAAGCACGCCGCGGGGGTGGGGGATAACTATAGTACGTCATTACTGACACCCAAACAAAGCGATTAAAATTTGTTCCAACTTTGTCGTAATTAGTTGATTATTTTGTAATTTTTAACGACGTGCCGACTGGACTAATTCGCGGCAGTTGTCAGGTACGTAACCCCCGCGAATAAAGAGTGTCGACTGTATTTCAATTCATATAATAAATAAGTTATGATATTATCTTTAGTATCACGTTGTATATTGAACACAAAAGTTGTATATTTAAGGATACGCAAATAAAATTAAAAATTATTTTTCAAAAACCGATTTTTCTCCCCTTTCTTCTAAGATGGCGGCTAAAGACACCACGGGGAAGGGGGGAAACTTAGTATGTCATTACTGACACTCAAAAAAAGCGATTAAAATTTGTTCCAGCTTTGTCCTAATTAGTTCATTTATTTGTTATTTTTAACGACGTGTCGACTGGACTATTATTGGTTGATCTTTCCCTACAATCTGTCCTTGACTTAAAATTGCGCCGATTGCAATTCCGAATGCATCAGTTGTTAAAGCTCCTGGGCTCTCGCCGCGGTACGTGAGATCGTGACGTCAGAAGCGAGAAATGACACATTAAGAATCTTACATGCCATTTCCAAAAGAAAGATATTTGTATAAAATGACACTTTAGATCACATCAGCACACTTCGAAAATACTTCGAAGCTTATCCCATTCCTTTAACAGTTAATAAATAGCCGTAAAATAAATGTAATACGAAACCTAGCCATGCAGGCTTATGCGCAAGCGCATGAATAGGCTTCGTATTACATTCATTTTACAATTGTTTATTAAAGGGAGATAGAAATAAGGGATAGACCTCGAAGTATTTTCGAAGTGTGCTGAAGTGATCCAAAGTGTTATTTTATGCAAATATGATAAAATAGCTTTCTATTTGGAAATAAACACGCAAAAATTCTCAACGTGTCATTTCTCGTTTCTGACGTCACGATCTAATATAACTGCGGCGAGTACCCAAGAGCCTTAAAAAGAAAGATTTAGTAGAATCAGGATATTGTAATATTGGTCCTTGACAGAGTGCATTTCTCAATATATCAATACTTTCTTGTTCTTTATCACCCCACTTAAAATCAATGTCTTTTTTAAATAAATTAGTTAATGGTTTAGCTATTTGCAAAAATCCTTTAATGAATCTACGATAATATCCGGCCAATCCAAGAAATTGTTATATATTTTTCGCACTTTTTGGAATTGGAAAATTTTGTACTGTTTCTACTTTTTCAGGGTCTGGACGGACTCCAGTTTCCCCTATTATGTGTCCTAAATAAGTAACTTCTTTTCTTAAAAATTCACATTTATCAGGTTGTAGCTTTAAAGAACCACGCACTAATTATATGGAAAAGTGGCCGCCGTTAAAATCGACCAAAACTATGGAAAAGTGTACTTCGTGTGATGTCGATCAAAAGTTCAAATGGGCACGATCTTCAAAATATGATAATTTTTAAGCTACGAGTCCATAAAGATAATATTGGTGGGCTCATTTTTAGACTTTATGGGCTGCTTAAAAACTAGCATGTTTTGAACTTTTGATCGGCACCATACAAAGTGCACTTTTTCATAGTTTTGGTCGATTTTAACGGCGGCCACTTTTTCATATAATTAGTGCGTGGTCCTTTGCCTCGCGTAATCGCCTAATTAATTTTTCGAATTTAATTGCCTGTTCTGTAAGAAAACTTTAATATAATACTATATCGTCCAAATATACAAAAATTTCGTTACTTTGCATTCCTGTAAGCACTAAATTTATTAATCTTTGTATTTTTGAATGGTTGCCGGTGCATTCTTTAATCCGAAAAGCATTCGGTCAAATTCATAATGTCCATGTAACGTTGAAAATGCTGTTTTATGACTATCGTCTGGATGCATTTTGATCTGATGGAAACCTGTAGCAAGGTCAAGTATCGAGAAGTATTTCGCGCCGCCCAGCTAATCTAATATATCTCTGTTACGTTTGGAGCGGGTACGCGTTCACCTATTGTCTTATTATTTAAGTCACGGAAATCTAACACCATTCTCCTCCGCTTATTTTCTTTCGAGTTTGGCTTTTTAGGGACTATCCACACAGGCGTGTTATATAGAAACTCCGAGATTGCGCTTGAATTGGAATTGTGAATGGAACTATCTAAGCAATTCGAAATTGCGCTTGAGTTAGAATTATAATTGTAAATGGAACTACTTAAGCAGTCCGAAATTGAGTTTGTATTTAAATTATGAATTTGCTTCTTATTTGTTTCAAATTCATATATTTTAATCGTGGGTACATATAACCTTTTATCTTCATAATTAGTATTTATTACGTGTAGATGTTTTCTCGTCTGCCGTTGTAACTATAAAGCATTTCCTAAGTAGATGCCTCACGTTTAATCGCGGAACGTATCCTTCTTTTAATTCCGGATTTGTGTAAAATAATTGATGTAAAATAATTAGATTTGATATGGATTAGAAAATGTAGATTGTACAGGGTGGCTTAACAAAGGAGACGATGTTTAAGAAACTCACTGTAGTCTTTTATTCAAAATTTGAGAATGAAAAGATCGCACGCGGTACTTGATTAATAGTCTTATTCAAATGTCTTTAATCGAACGAGAATGCTGTTATACCGCACGACAGTCTGTATCGGGACTTAGCCGAAAATTAAGAGAGTGTGAGAGCCGGAGCAATGCTTCGTATCATGATAATCGAGAGCTTCTTAAGTAACTTGAGCGTATCGAGGAGTATATTGAATTGCCCATCCGGTGTAGCAAATGAAAAGAATTTTGTATGATCCGGATGAACCTTTATCTGGTAAAATTTGTTTTTTAAATCTAATAAAAAAAAATCCGACTCTAATATAAATTTGTGAAATAAATCTTGGGGGAATTATGAAAGTTTCTTCTCTTTCTTCAAAGGAAATACGAATATCATTATATTCTAATTGATTTTGTTGATAATTAACATTTACCTGAAATTGTTTAAAGAAATCTGACCACAAAATCCCATTTTGTGGTATCGGAAAATTATTTCAATCAAGTAAAAAGCGACTGAACCTCATAAGATATCTATCAGTGTCTGCCCTAAGGTCCTCACGTGATGCGTCGTAATTCCACTAAGTTTTAGAATTTCATTTCTGTTTACTATGGTATCGGATGGAACAGAATTTCTTTTAATAATATTTGGCCCTGATCTACTGTCTACTAAAAATTTTAGATTTCCTGTAAAATTTGAGCTATTTAACTATATTGACGGGACATCTTTAATGTGAGCTATATTTACTGTTCGCTATTTGATTCTGGTTCCCCCGAAACTAGTCGCGTGGGGCGAATTTTGGCATTTCTCGGGGTCGCCCCTGTCCTCGCGGGAATCTGTTTGTTTCTCTGATTTTGTGAGTTCTGACGGAGACTATTATTATATATGCGCTTACGACATTTCTCTAACGTATGCTCGGATATTTTACAATATCTGCATATTATTGTTGCATTTAAATTTTGATTATTCAAATTTTGTTGTGTGCCTGAAGTTGTTGGTTGCTTACGGTTATTATTATTATTAGCATTGTTATTATATTATTCTGCGGAAAGCCAGATATATTTTGATTCCTGTTCTTACTGTTTCCCTGAAATTTATTGGCTAGCATTGATCTGCTGTGTGGCCTTTCTTATGACAATTTGACAAGTTACGGTTTCGGTTTCTATGCGCCGTGTTGAGGCTCGTTTTTCAACGGGTGCATTCTCAGCAAGTACAATGTTTCTTATCATATTTATAGTCTCTAATTCTTTTTTGGCATTAATCGCGCGACTCTCAACTTCTTTGAAAGTCCCTTTCTTTAATATTATAATTTCTTTATTCAAACCACGTGCGTAAAAAACTCGTTTTTAAGGCTCCCGCCTACTTGCCTCTTCTATCCTTGTTTGGTAACGTCAGAAGCGAGAAATCGCATGCCAAAAATTCTTGCGGTTTTACGTTAAAATAAAAAGATATATTCATAAAACCCAATTTTAATTAATTCAGCACATTTGTAAAATGTGGGTATGTAGGATGCGCAGAAGGTGTGCGAACGGACAACTCCTTGATTTTAACACCACACACATTTTATACATATATATTAATTCTATATTTCTATTTACAATATGTACAATATTTACAGGAGTAGTAAGATAGTTTTCTATTATAATTCTTGTGTTTGACTTGATTTAGGGCGCCTTGCGGAGTAGCGACAAAATATGTTAAACTCTTCGTGGAATTTTTTTCTTACGGTAAGAGATATGGGGCTCGGTGAGCGTCACCAGGATCGGGACGCAAAGGTCGTAGCGTTGCGTGTAGTTTTCCTCAGAAGTTGTCTCCCAGTCGGAGGTCTGCGTAACTACCTCTCAGGCCTCTATTTGCTTCTGTGCTCGGTGTTCGACGCTAGTTTGCGTCGCTCTTTTCTGGAAGGCTCTCGGTGGTGAAGGCGGTAACTATAAGACGGCGATGGAAGTCGAATCTGAATGTACCGCGGGTTAGTGTAACGCTGCACTCTTATATCCCACGGTATGATGCAGATCCATGAGGGTCTCGTCCTCTTCGGAGGGAAGAGAACTATCGGTGTAAGGCGCCACTCGGCAAACTGCAAGCTCGTCCGTTTCCGCTTTTGTCCGCTGCCAGTTGCTTGCAGTTGATAGCCTTCGCGATGCTGTTGATGCGGGGCAGGGCGTCGCGTCGGCTACGATGTTCTCCTTGCCTTTAATGTGTCGGATATTTGTCGTGAATTGACTCTATGTAGTACGGCGTCATTTTTATGTGATCGCACGAGAGCGTTTGGCGTATAGAAGAAGTGGCGCACCTGAGCTGACTCGAGCCACCGTTTACGTAGAAATCCGCATGGCCATTGGGCACCCATTGCCCCAAAATGCCGGCACCTGTATGACTCACATTCACAAAATAGGCATCTGTTTCGTCTAAATCCATTGAGCGGTTGCCGTTCATGTAGGAAAATATCGTCGGAATGAGGCCCGTAATTTTCCTGAGTTTGTCATTGGGCAAATAATTTGCAATGAGTAAACCTATACGCGCACGCTGTATTCGAGCACGTGGATGTTCTCTATAATACCCTCGTACTCCGTGGGTGATCTCTCAAGTAATTCACCAGCTGAGCGATGCATTGGGATGTCACGAACTGATTTAAGAGAATCTACCGCGTCTATTTTTGGGTCAATACATTTATAATAAGTACTTTACCCGGGATTTGGACTAGGCTGTGTAACTAGTCTGACCTGAAAAGAAATTGTAATTTATAAACTTTATAATAAAAATTAGATTTTTTAATTAAATTAAAATTAGGGTAATCAACTTGAAAATCTAAAGGCATGAGCTTATAGCGTGAAACTTCTTGAATTGGATGACTTCGAATTCCGGTTTCTTATTTTTTTAATTTGAGGAAAAACGGGAAGGGATCCTGGTTGGATTGGATCGCTTGTTTGGTCTGGTATTTAATTCTTTTTAATTGATTACTTTTGCCTCTTTTCCTAGACATAGAAATAGGATTAAGTTTGAATTACTGTTGCCACACTTTTTGGCAGTGACAGTTTTAAATGGAGTTCTTTGTTGTTACACACCTTGGCAGCGACAGATCTGGATAGGTTTTCTTGGGAATGGTCAAGTGTTTTAAGCAATTATATTTCAGAATTTAACTTTTAAGAATTACCTTTATTGAAAGACCCTCCCGTACTACAACTGTTTAATTAATTCAAGATTTCGATGAAGTGTAAGAGAATTTTGCAAACTTATAAGCTTGTAATGGACCAAGAATTAACATAAATCAAATTTTATTTAAAAGTGAATTTATAAAAGTAAACGATTTGGAGCGATAAGGGTTTTGAAAACCAGAGAGTTCGAACAAAGATCGTACGACCTTTAAGAGCGTACTCTTCAAAGATCCAAAGAGCAAAGGAGCGCCGCGACATTTTTTAACGCCTATTTATACTCAAGTGCTGAGAGAACCCTCGCGCAAGCTTTTCACCACTTGGTACATTTTTTAGTGGAGGAGGAAGGTATTGTCTCAGGGTGTAATTCTATGCCCGTGAAGCCTCTCGGCAACCGCGTTGCCCGGTACCGTCGGAAATCGGATCAATAATCAATATCGTTTAACTGATACCTAATTCCATTCCTGGCTATTAAAAGATTTTTAATTTTGTCCGTTCGTAACAGCAGTCTCTCAGGTCTCTCGAACATCCCCTCATAGTCTAAATATGTCTCTATGCATTGACGATACCCACGTGCCGACCTCACCCTCATCAACACCTCCCCACAGCCGATGCATGCAGTCTTTACACCAATGGGTATGTCGTATAACTCCGATGAAATTGAGTGCCACCACACTCTCCGCATAAAACCGCCTGGCTGTCCTCGACGCACATAACAGTCCTTGCACAGCCGCACGCGCGGGGACTGCCATCGCACGTAGCATGGCTCCAATCCAATGATGAATATGCATTTCAAGAGCGTAGCGTTCGGTGTGGTCCTAAGAACGGATTCCATTCCAACAATCTACGCAGCACAGGTTTAATCGGTGGTCGCATTTCTATATGTAAATTTTAAAATTTTTTTTATATTTAAAAAAATTACTTATTATTTTAAGTTTTCTTTTACCTTCTTTTTATAACGATCCTGCGACTAGGTCAACCTCGATTATTGACATCAGAATCCTGCCAGAACCCTTGATGGTCTGCAGCAATAGCACTACTTCACCGAACAAATTTTTTTATAAAACTTGAACTATATCTGCAACGTTCGCGTCTGAGATCTAGCTAAAGAATGGTTTGCTCGCCAAGATACAGATCCATCGCGGCAAAGAGATGTTTAAGCATTTTTTATGCTTATCATATATGGGCAATGGTTCCATGCAGAGCCGTGAGAAAAAAAACTTAAGCATATCTAATATTAACCGCGCAACATGTCCTTGATGAAGATATCGCCCACCATTGACTTGTGCGGATTTAATCTGTATGATCGCAGTAGCCGTACATCGGCGCTAATGCAAGATTCGCAATTTTGCACGTGTTTTGATGAAATCATCGCGACATTAATAAGGGTATCATGCCATTGACTTTATACGCGTAATCTCAAAAATTGAAATTTGTATCTAAAACGAACTTTGTCGCCTTGTATGCCCGCAGATCATACGTACATACGTACATCATATGTACATACTGTTGTGCCGCTCCGTGCACGAGTATGGGGATCGTCGTTCCGTGGAGGAGTCGGGAAGGAATTCACAGACTCAATATGACATTTACTTTCGAACATTTTAATAAATTCAAGTTCTCTTTTAATATACAATAATCTTTCTTATTATTACGCGTTACAATTGTCACTGACTCGGACTCTGACTTTGAACTGCTCTGCCGATCCCTGTCCTCCTCTCTATTTATCCCGTATCGTCGTCAAGCGGGATCGGTTCAGGGTCCTTGCGCGGTCAACGTTCCGCCAACCTCTTTAGGTCGGCGTCGGTTCTCGGTAGAGCGTCTGGCAGCGCAGTCAGCTGTTATGCTGACTCGCGGTTTTCCCGTTTACCTCGCGACTTCCTATTTTCATAATACTATGGTATTCGACTTCCTATTTTTATTGTACTGTGGTAATTGTCACGAGTTCGGATTGCAACATTCCTCCCCCTTTGGGAAAAGAGAAACTACGGTTCGGAGTTTCTCGTACTGCATTACAATTCCTTATTTTACCTTAATTCTATAGGGATAGTATCATTTTTATTATTTTCTCTTTACATTGGAATCTTATGAGCTAATACAACATCGCCAGATCGCCTAGTGTGCGCGGTTCGGCGCTCGCTCGCTTCTTTCGTTTTATTATGTATACAATTATTTCTATCGCGTTTATTAATATTATAAAGGTAATACTAGATCCTACCGGATAAACAAAATATTTATTTTGGAATATGTTATTTTGGGTTTCTTATTACCGGCTCTAATCTGATTTCTTTATTCGCTTGTTTGCTGTTGTCAAATAGTTTATTTTTGCTGGTTATTGTTAAATTAAAATCTGCTAAATGCATTTGTATAGTTCTTTCGCATTCTGTCGCTTTGTTTTGTTGTGAGCGCACAACGCTATAATTGTTAATTATATAACTTATCAGTAATCCGACCCTAGCAACTAAACTCGAATACGAAATCCGCCGAAAAACCTGACGATTGCATCGGACGACGATCATCCGATGCAAACCGACACCGGAACCCAGAGCGTTCAACTCCAGGTTGACCAAAAGCGCTGATGCGAAGGTCAGCGCAGAGCGCTGACGACGAGAAGTCAACGCTAACTCGGGAGCCCCCGAGTTAGCAACAGAACATCGGTCCGATAATATAAATACCGCCGATTCGGAAGATCGAGCGGGCAGTCAGTCATAAGATTTTGAAACATACGTGCGGTCACCTTTACTAATTGTCAAACTTAGAATAATCTCGGGAATTGTGCAAAGAAATCAAGACCGTTATCAATTGTCAATTATTTTAATTAAAGATATTTGAGAAGAAATATCGAAGTAACATTTATTGAAACACTCCGCCGTGTGCAACTTTCTCCAACCCGGAATTCCCGAATCCTGTGCCGGCCCTGAGAACCAACTCTCGGTTACGGCACAACAATTTGGTGGCAGCGGTGGGATTCCGTCACCTTGGAGGAGAGGCCAGATCGAGAGTGTTCATCTGCAAAAGAGCGGGTCGTGAGAAAGTGGTGAAGCAACCCTAAGAGGAGCGACCGAATCCTGATCCAGAGCGAAGGAAGCACCCGGTAGCAGCCCACGAGTGTTATCAACGACACCGGAGAAGGCGCCGACCTACCACACGGTGACTCGCCAGCCAAGCAGCCAAGCAGCCAAGCAGGCAGACAACAAAGCAGCGGTCAACGACCAGCGCAGCGACGAACAACATACGTCTACTAATGTAAGTCGCAATTAAAAAATTGTAAAGCGTATTGTAAAGCGTTATAAGGCAATAAATGTCAGAGGACGGAAACACGTCCCGCCGAGCGAATTAGAGCTTATATTACGGTAGATGTCGGACGGTGAAACGCGAGATAGCCCCGTCTGCAACACGTCGTGGTTACATAGAGCCGAAAGTGCGCCAGCGCGCCGAGCTCCTAGAGTCAGCCCTATAGGCCCCGTACGAATCGTAGAGGAAGCCGTTCGCGACATTGCAGAAAACGTCCGACGTAGCTTAGAATACTCGGATGAAGGTTCGCCGGTATTAGAATTACACCCGAACGTCGTACTAGAGCGCGAATTTGCTTTCCTAGACGATAGTCTTTTACACAGAAATAATAACGTTCCCCGAGATAACCCAAATAACGAAAACAATAATATTAACGAGAACAATAACGCAAATAATAACAAGGACGAAAGTGACGTACTCAGACTGCACCCGACAATAAGTGACGCACGTTCAGATACATCGGCCAATACACAGAGCAATAACTCCGGAAGAGGAGAGTTCTCCCTAACGTCCTACGACAGTAGCGTATTTGATCCGGAAGAAGAAGATTATACTCCCGCGGCCGGAAAAATGAGTCAGCAAAGAAGAGCGGCTCAAGCAAATGTACCCCGCGAGGACGCAAACGAAATGCCGGTAACGCCCGAGCAAGTAGACGCGGAAATAAACCGTTTAAGGTCAGTGAACCAACGGACACCCGCGATTAATCCACGTCGAGCTTCGGAGCCTGCACGAGAATGCCCAGGCATGCAGGATTCCGTACTTGGTGAACTATTAGAAGAAATCCGGTCAATGCAGGATTGTATGCACAGATTAAAGGCCGCGATACGAACGACACGACGACAGGGTCCGCGCCAGTCATAGTAACGGTCCATTAGATATAACCTACGGTCGAACGCATGAGGACGTCAGAAACCGACCGGGAAATCATAATACTGGGTTCCTCAGCCTGAAGGAAGCCCAAAACTTGATACCCGAAATAAACGGAGAATCTAGAGAGCGCGTCCGCGAATTCTTAAACGCGAGTAATTACGCGATGAAAAATATTCACCCCACAGACGAATCGAATCTACTAGAAGCAATACTCTGCACAAAATTTAAAGGAACGGCTATGATCGATTTCAACATGCGGAATATACAGAGCTACGAGCAATTAAAACGCGAACTTGAGACCGAATACCTCGGAAAACGAAGCACGACACACTTGCAATTAGAGTTTAACTCCTTGAAACAAAAAACGGGAGAAAGCGCGCAAGAATTCGGACGACGTGTGGAAAAGCTCGCTCGAGAACTATACGAAGCGATGGAAGAAGGCAAAAACCACACACAAGACCAACAGAGAGCGATATTAGATAGCATTAAAACGCAAGCCCTTCACAATTACCAAATAGGGTTGCACGAAGAGATTAAACTGTTGGTCCGAGCTGAGCGATATAAAAGCCTGCAAGAAGCAATAGCCGGCGCCAGTGCCGAAGAGAAAGTGATGATTCCCTCACGGAAGGGACAACTAACAAATAAATTTAATACTGAGAACGCAAGGTATTCGCAGAGAGCGGCGATTAAATGCCATAAGTGCGAAAAAATAGGCCATACTGGACAAGAATGCCGTACGAGCCGATATTCAAACAGATATTCTCTCCCGAGAGCAGAAAAGCCCAGCGGAATAAATACCGTAAAAGAGTATTGTAACTACTGCAAGAAGGTAGGGCATAAACGGGAAGAATGTTGGCTGTTAAATGGCCGACACGAAAAGGAAAGGGCGCGCCAATCTAAAATTGATGGAAATAAAAAACCACAGGTAAATGCAGCAGCGAGAGGAAGAGAGCATACGTCAGACAAGGACGATGAGATATCATATAGCAGCAGCAGCAGCGGCAGCAGCAGTAGCGGTGAAGAAGAAAAGAGACCGAGAAAGCATAAGGCACGAGCCGTGAGCGAGTGTCAAATTACTCAAGTGACGAGTAAGACTAATAAAAATTATAATCTCGACCTAGTAACACTCCCGATGCAAGAAGCCAAAACGGGAAAAATAAATTTTTTGCTTGATTCCGGAGCAGCCCTAACCTTTATCAAAATAGGTAACCTGAAGGGCAATACACAAATGCGTGAGAAGAAACTTGCGCTGACAGGGATAACAGGACACCAGCTGTATACCCTTGGAAAAATAAAAGCCACGATAAATTTGGGAAAGCAATTCATACGCCACACAATGTACGTGGTAAACGACGACTTCCCGATGGAATATGAGGGAATACCAGGAATCGACTTTATCAAAAAGCACCGAGCGGACTGTCTCCATGGGAAGAATGTATTGAGAATCGGCGGAGTAAATCTTAAACTCCGACCATATAAAAAGGTGATATTACCGCCCCGCAGTAAAACAATCATACAAACAATAGCAGCAGATCAAAATAGAATAGGTATTGTAAAACGTGTAAAACCTATTCCTGAAGTCTTTATCGGAAGTTGCATGATAAATTCCACTTGTCTGATAAGCAAATTAAACATCACCGAGAAGTCAGTAGATATGCTCACACCGCATGTAACTCTAGAAGAGGTGTCGGTGAATGACACGACTGACGTACGCACATTACACACGACTGAAGAGCGCGAATCAATTCAAGAACGACGGGAGAAATCACGTAAAAAACGCATGAAATATTTAAATAATAAGGAAAGAAAGGCGTTAGAGCAAATATGCGACGATTTTTGCGATATATCTCACTTACAATTAGAAAACGATAAGCTAACACGCACCACGGCGATGAAACATGAGATCACGACACGAGCTGATAGCGCGCCGGCGAACGTCCGCCTACCCGAGAAGCATAAAGAAAAAGTAAATCGACAGATTGAGATAATGCTAAAAGATGGAATCATTCGCCATAGTACGAGTCAGTGGAATTTGCCAATATTAGTGGTTCCTAAAAAACCTGATGCCTCGGGAAAACAAAAGTTACGAATCGTTAGAGATTTTCGAAAGCCCAACGACCTTATAATAGGAAACTCGTTCCCATTGCCGAATACTACCGACATATACATATAATAAATTAAAAACATTTATTGAAGAATAAAAGCAAAGAAAAAAACCAACTAAAAATCATCAATGCCACAGTAGGTCATATGGAGAAATTGGAGCAAACGCTTTCATACAATGAAAATTTACTGACTAACGTCACAAGGAAACTGCAATTCATATACCGTGAAGAAATAGACGAACAACTACTAATGATCACTACCATCCTATCTGACCTCACGAAAGACATTGACGATAGGTATTACAGACTACTTGACATATACGAAAAATAACATGTTACACGCGTACTCTCAATAAAAAATATAATTATATAATATTTAAAAAAAAAAGCAATTTAAATAATGTACGTAAGAAAATACGGTAATTATGCATAAAAGGGGCATCCTCTCCGATTTACTTGATATTTTAGTATGTTGTTGGGGATGTCTTCCCGAGTCATTTCATATATATATATAAAGGCCGGACTCAAATAGTTTCGGAGATACAGGCTGAGAAAGGCTAAAAATCATAAATACGAAAATAAACGTTTAATGATAATTTATTCAACACTATCATTAGGAATCTCAAAGATTTCAACCAAGTGTGTGCTTTGTATGTGCTTCAACTTACAAAGCACATACTTGTAAAGCGCGTCACTAACCTATAGGTTAGTGGCGCGCTTTATAAGTATGTGCTTTGTATGTGCTTCAACTTAGAAAGCACATATTTGTTAAAGCAGAGAAGAGTTGATATATGAAAAGTACATATTTATATGTACGATGAATAGTAGTGGGAGTGGATCTTGTTTTGCGTGGAAGAGTCCCTGTGTAATATAGCCTGTTTGTTTATGTTTTTAAAGTGACTCTATTGGTTTGTTTACGCTTGAGTTTCTTCATATATTTCCGACAAAAAATATTCATCATTCACTTAAAGACCGTCACAGCGTGTAAAAGTTTCGGAACGTGAACAATAATGAAACTAAACAAATTTCTAAGTATCTGTCGCGATTCTAATCTACTTCTTGATTTTTTATGTGATCATAAAGTGCTTCCAAGTGTACGAAAATGTCCAAATTGTAATAATAACATGTCTCGTACTATTCATCGTACATATAAATATGTACTTTTCATGTACCAACTGTTCTCTGCTTTAACAAGTATGTGCTTTGTAAGTTGAAGCACATACAAAGCACACACTTGGTTGAAATTCTTCAGATTCCTAATGATAGTGTTGAATAAATCATCATTGAACGTTTATTTTTGTATATATTATTTTTATCCTTTCTCAGCCTGTATTTCCGAAATTATTTAAGTCCGGCCCTTAAATATATATATTAAATGACTCGGGAAAACATCCCCAACAACATATTAAAAAATAAACCAAATCGGAGAGGGAGTCGCTTTTATGCATAAATACCTCCTTTCTCAGCCTGTATCTTCGAAACTATTTGAGTCCGGCCCTTATATATATATATGAAATGACTCGACAAGATATCCCCAACAACATACTAAAAAATCAAGCAAATCGGAGAGGATGCCCCTTTTATGCATAATTACCGAAAATACTAAATTTATATGCAATTAAAATTTTCCTTTGTATTTTATAACAGCGAATGCACCAAGCGATGTGCAACTTTTTGTAAAAACGCCTAGATACATAAAAAACCGTAGACAACGTCACATTCTATCGAATGTAACATTTTGGATAACACTAACCGAACTTCAAACATGGTGTTATATTCCACTCCAAAATTATCAGAAATAAGAATTCAACGTAACTAATACCATAAAAAAAAGCATAATTATAAACAACAAATTAAAGTCTGAAAGAGAAATAAACTTAGAACCGATAATCGGAGACCTGTCGGAATTAATAAAATTAAGTTTAAGTCTAGATGAAATAAAAAAAAAAAGTGGAAAATAACCAACCAAGTATTTTTGCAAACAAGAACATTGTATATCCCGTAGGTTCTGCGACCATAACTGTAATCGTAGTAAGCACTATAGTTGTAATAATTTACATAATAAAAAGAAAAAGAAACCATTAAAGATTTAAAGGGTGAAACAATAGCGTACAGATTCGAAATAAGAAAGTTTAGATTGTAACCTCTCAGGAAAAAGAAATACACGCAGAAATAATAACGAAAAACTTCGTAATCCTCAGTTTTTCTTTTTCCGCGGGGGAAGGGATGTTGTGAGAGCACAACACAATAAGTATTAATTATGTAACCTATAAGTAATCCGAACCTAGCAACGGAAGTCGAATATGAAATCCGCCAAAAACCTGACGATTGCATCGGACGACGATCATCCGATGCAAACCGACACCGGAACCCAGAGCGGCCGACTCCAGGTCTACCGAAAACCCTAATGCGAAGGTCAGCACAGAGCGCTGACAACGAGAAGTCAACGCTAACTCGGGAGCCCCCGAGTTAGCAACAGAACGTCGTTCCGACATCATAAATACCGCCGATTCGGAAGATCGAGCGGGCAGTCAGTCATAAGAAATCTCAACGAACGTGCGGTCACCTTCATTATCATTGTACTTAGAATAATCTCGGGAATCAAGGGAATAAATTGGTCAAGACTTATAACGAATCGAGAATTGTATATTGAAAGAAAAATATATATGTTTATTTCGCCACGAACATTCCGACATTAAGTGCATCACTCCTTCAACCCGGAATTCCCGAATCCTGTGCCTGCCCTGAGAACCAACTCCCGGTTACGGCACGACAGTAATTATTAAGGGTGCTTTAATTTTTCGCGATAATTTGTTTTTCTGGCATAATTCGCACTTGGATACATAATTTTCGACATCTTTCGTTAATCCTCTCCAATTATGCGTTAATCGGATTCTGTTTATCGTGCGTTCTACTCCTTGATGCCCTCCTATCGGTGCATCATGATATTCATAAAGTATTCGTCGTTTCTCTTCTTCGGTATATCGTCTTTCGATGTTCGTGTTATCTCTTTCGTCCTTTTCTATCCCATTGATGTCGGCGGGTACGTACCGACTTAGCGCGTCAGCGTTTCTGTTCGCTTGACCGGCCTTATGCACGATTGTGTAGTCGTATTCTTCTAATTTTAGCCTCCATCGAATCAATCGTGATCCTGGGTCATTGACATTGAATAACCACACTAAAGACTTGTGATCCGTTATTATTGTGAATTTTGTTCCATATAGGTATGGTCGGAAATGTTTCACCGCCCATACTATGGCTAGTAACTCTTTCTCCGTCGTGCTATAATTCATTTCCGCTTTGTTTAATACTCGGCTAGCATACGCCACGGATTGATCTTCACCGATCTTCCCCTGTGATAGTATCGCTCCGATTGCGTAATTTGACGCATCGGTCGTCACTACAAACTCTTGCTCAAAATCCGGGTATTTTAATACCGGTGCTGTAATGAGCTTTTCTTTCAATATCTCGAAAGCGTTTTGCTGCTCTTGTGTCCATACAAATTTTACGTCTTTTTTCGTTAGTTTAGTTAATGGTTTAGCAATCGCTGAAATGTCTTTTATAAATCTACGATAATATCCAGCTAAACCTATGAACGACTGGATATTCTGTACTTTAACGGGTGTTTCGAATCTCTTTACGGCCTCTAGTTTCGTTGGGTCCGGCGAGATTCCATTTTCAGTTATCACATGTCCGAGATATGTGACCTCTTTGCGAAGGAATTCACACTTGTCGGGCTGTAATTTGAGATTATATTTCCGCAGTCGTTTCAAAACTTCTATGAGCCTCTTATTCTGCTTTTGTAGGCTTGCTCTATACACTATTATGTCATTTAAGCACACGAGGCATTTCAAACCTAGTAAACCGGCTAATACCGCGGTTATCGTTCGTTGGAACGTCGACGGGGCATTTTTCAACCCGAAAGGCATTCTATTGTACTCATAATGCCCATATGGTGTACAAAATGCAGTTTTCTCTTTATCGTTCTCGTCCATCGGTATTTGGTGGTATCCCGAGGCGAGATCTAATGTTGTAAAGTATTTTGCGTTTCCCAATTGATCTAGAATATCTGTTATATTTGGTATTGGGAAAGAATCTCTAATTGTTAAATTATTTAACTTGCGAAAGTCTATAACAATTCTTAATTTTTTCTTTCCGGATGCGTCTGTTTTTTTCGGCACTACCAGCAACGGCGCATTCCATTGGCTCGTGCTAGACCGGATAATTTTGTTCTTTAACATTTCACCTACTTGCCGATTAACTTCGTCTTCGTGCTTCTCTGGCAAGCGGTACGGCCGAACGTTGACCGGTGCGCTATCCGCCTTCGTTGTAATCTGATGCGCGACGATATCGGTGCACGTCAGCGGTTCTCTGTCTAAGTGCAGAACGTCGCTAAAATCTCTGCAGATTTCTACAATTGATTTCTTTTCCTCTTTATTTAGGTGTTTCGTGCGTAGTAATTTCTTTACTCTCTCGCTACGCGGTATCGATTCGTTCTTATTTTCTATTTGAACCGTATTTATTTTTGTTGGTCCATCCTGGCTGAGTTCCTCTATATTCATCTGAGGCATTAGCAATTCTACCGTCCTTTCGGTAGTATTTAATATGCTTACTGGGCATAAGAAATTTTTTGGTTGTACTAGGCAGTTGCCTATAAAGACTCCTGGTGCAGTTTCCTCTGCTTGTGTTACGCCCATGCCGTTTTTATCCGTAGCGACTTGTATGATAGTTTTGCTACGCGGTTTTAGAGTCAGCCGTCTGTACGGATATAATCTCAGGATATTTTGACCTATATTAATTTGATTTGTTTTGTAACTGTAAGAAGCTTGATGTTTCTTAATAAAATCGACTCCTAATATTCCGTCATAGTCGATCGGAAAATCATCTTTGACCACATGCATTGTATGCTTGATTTGTCTGTCTTTTAAGTCAATTGTGGCGTTAATTTTACCAAGCGTTTGCGCTTCATGGCCTGTTATTGTTACGCCTGTAATTGTTATTTTACCATCTTCTATCAATGTATCTTCCTTCAAATGCTTTGCTTTTATTATGGACATTTGCGCTCGTGTATCGAACAATAAGCTCGCTTTCTCTCTCTTTGCCTCTTTCATTGGCACAGTGACTAAATCTAGTCCTGCATGTTCTCGCGGCTTGTCTGCCATATGAGAAATCTGGGATTCGATTGCCAGTCGACGCGGCTTTGTCTCGTCTTTATCTTCCTTATCGCTACTCGGCGGGGATTTACTACGAGTTTTCTTTTTAAATGTGTTCGCGCCGTACTGATTGTTCTTCCCTCGCGCTCCACCCTGTCTGTCGGGATTAATTCGTTCCCTTTTCGGCTTACCATTGAGAAGCCAACAATCCTCGCGTAAGTGACCGGTTTTTTTACAATAATTGCAATATTTCTCTACGGTATTAACGCGGGATGTTTTCTCGGGTTTCGGTAATGGGAAGCAGTTAGTGTAACGGCCAGTACGGCACTCGCGTCCGTGATGTCCGTACTTGCCGCATTTGTAACACTCGATTCCCGATTTATTTTCGCGCGTTTGCGGGGAATAAAAATTATTTCGAAAACGCGGCGGATTTCCGCTCGGTCCGTTTACTTTCTCTTCCGCGCTTGCACCTGGTATTGTTTCCTGCAAAGTAGCGAGATGCTGCGCTTGAACGATTAGTTTTATCTCGTCACGTAATCCCGATTGAAAATTTTGTAGCGCTTGCTGTTGTATGGTTTCTAATATTGTACGCTTGCTTTCGACCGTATGAGTTTTACCCTCGATCATTGAATCAAATAGCTCCATTGACAGGTTATCGGTTCTTAGACCGAACGCTCTTGCGCTTTCTCCGGGCTTCTGCTTTAATGTGTTGAAATTTAACTGTAGATGTGTCGTACTCTTTCGACTTAAATAACTGACTTCTAACTCTTTTTGAAATTGTGCAAAGTCTCTAATTTCCCGTGTTTGAAAATCTAACATGGCTCGACCTTTTAACTTTGTACATAGCACGCCTTCCAGTAATGTTCCTTCCTCGATCGGATGTATATTTTTCATCGCGTATGTCGCGGCGCTCAAAAATTCCTGTAATTTATTAGAGGCTCCGTCGAACTCGGGTATCATATCCCGGGCCTCTTTTAAACGTAGATATCCGACTGCGCGTTCCGCTTGGTTCGGATATTGTACGACGTTTGTCCGCACGTGACGTCGGACGGAATATTGGTTTGCTCGCGTTGTTCGCGGCGATCGAGATTTGCCGTTTCTAAATGGTTTACACGAGCCTGTAGTGTCTGAATTCCGCGTAATATTTCATTTAATACAGTATCCATTTCGTTTTTATGTGACGTTGTTTTCTTTTGTGACAATTCTCCCTCGTTGCTTTTGCATTGATTTTCAACTTTTGTTTCTGCCATTTCTATTTGATTTACGTCTTTTGACGCGGAGTAGTACTCTTCGGGATTAAACTCGCTACTATCGTAGGAGGTTAACGAGTATTCTCGTCGGTGCGAGATTCTACTGTTCGTGCGGGTCGAGTTTTCGGAGAAATAAAACTTGTATGTAGGATCTAATAAATTACCCTCGGGGCAGTGATGTTGCACGACAGTCGTGTCTAGATCGTCAAAGTTAAATTCGCGTTTTACGTAAAATTCGGATTTGGTCTCGTTATCGCTCGAAAAATACGCGTCTAGGTTTCGGCGCACGCTATCTCGCGTATCGTGTTCGCCTATACTGTTTCGGTACGGACGGGTCTGTTACTACGCGCGCGTCGTGACTCTTCGCTGTGGAGCCACGATTCGTTTCGCTTGACTGGGCGATCGTTTTTGCCCTCCGACATTTACCGATTTACAAATGTGTTTCTGTTACGCTTTACAATATTGCTTATTTTCGACTTACATTAGTGTCGTTAGCCGCATGCTGCTTTTGTTGCGCTGCTGGCCTGTCGGTGAGTCACGTGCGGTAGGTCGGCGCCTTCTCGGGTTTCAATTCTCCGTTGATGTCCCTCGTCGGCCGCTACCGGTGTTTCTCTCTCTGCTTATCGTTCTGCTGTGCTACCTCTTGGGATGTCTGCACTGTCTGACGATTTTGTCACTTTGCAGATGTCTGGACTTCCTGGACTCCGGTGCCGCAGATCCCACCGCTGCCACCAGAAATGTTGTGCCGCTCCGTGCACAATTATGGGGATCGTCGTTCCGTGGAGGAGTCAGGAAGGAATTCACAGACTCGATATGACTTTTACTTTCGAACACTTTAATAAATTCAAGTTCTCTTTTAATATACAATAATCTTTCTTATTATTACGCGTTACAATTGTCACTGACTCGGACTCTGACTTTAAACTGCCCTGCCGATCTCTGTCCTCCTCTCTATTTATCCCGTATCGTCGTCAAGCGGGATCGGTTCAGGGTCCTTGCGCGGTCAGCGTTCCGCGAACCTCTCTAGGTCGGCGTCGGTTCTTGGTAGAGCGTCTAGCCGCGCAGTCAGCTGTTATGCTGACTCGCGGTTTTTCCGTTTACCTCGCGACTTCCTATTTTTATAATACTATGGTAATCGACTTCCTATTTTCATTGTACTGTGGTAATCGTCACGAGTTCGGATTGCAACAATACGTACAAACGTACATACGTACATACGTACATACGTACACACGTACATACGTACACACGTCCATACGTACACACGTACATACGTACACACGTACATACGTACATACGTACATACGTACATACGTACATACGTACATACGTACATACGTACATACGTACATACGTACATACGTACATACGTACAGTCGCGGTCATTAATGCCTTCCACCTGAAGTCAGTCGCGTTCGGGGGCAGATAGTAGCTGAACGCGTCGCCTCTATCAGGCTCTAGCGCTATTCGTGCTTCCTAACTGTTGGGTCGGTAACGTCGTGGAGAACGGGCAAAGGCCGTGTCGTGGAGAAAGAGAGAGCTGTCAGTTTGACAGCTGTGTGTTAGCGGAAGAGAGGTTAAGAACCTGTTGTGAGCGCACAACGCAATAAGTATTAATTATGTAACCTATAAGTAATCCGAACCTAGCAACGGAAGTCGAATATGAAATCCGCCAAAAATCTGACGTTTGCATCGGACGACGATCATCCGATGCAAACCGACACCGGAACCCAGAGCGTCCGACTCCAGGTCTACCGAAAGCGCTGATGCGAAGGTCAGCACAGAGCGCTGACGACGAAAAGTCAACGCTAACTCGGGAGCCCCGGAGTTAGCAACAGAACGTCGTGCCGACCTTATAAATGCCGCCGATTCGGAAGATCGCGCGGGCAGTCTGCTATAAGATTCTGAAGTATACGTGCGGTCACTTTTACTGATTAACAAACTTAGAATAATCTCGGGAACTGAACAAAGAAATAAAGACCGTTAACAATTGTAAATCATTTGAGTAAAGATATTTATTGAAGAAATATCTCAGTTATAATTATTTGAATACTCCGTGGTGTGCATCTCTCCCCCAATCCGGAATTCTCGAATCCTTGTGCCGGCCCTGAGCTCAACCCCCGGTACCGGCACAACAATTTGGTGGCAGCGGTGGGATTCCGTCACCTTGGAGGAGAGGCCAGATCGAGAGTGTTCATCTGCAAAAGAGCGGATCGTGAGAAAGCGGTGAAGCAACCCTAAGAGGAGCGACCGAATCCTGATCCAGAGCGAAGGAAGCACCCGGTAGCAGCCCCCGAGTGTTATCAACGACACCGGAGAAGGCGCCGACCTACCACACGGTGACTCGCCAGCCAAGCAGCCAAGCAGCCAGGCAACGAAGCAGCGGTCAACGACCAGCGCAGCGACACACAACATGCGTTTACTAATGTAAGTCGCAATAAAAAATTGTAAAGCGTTATAAAGCGATAAATGCCAGAGGACGGAAACACGTCCCGCCGAGCGAATTAGAGCTTATAGCACGGTAGATGTCGGACGGTGAAACGCGAGATAGCCCCGCCCGTAATCCGTCGTGGTTACATAGAGCCGAAAGTGCGCCAACGCGCCGAACACCTAGAGTCAGCCCTATAGGCCCCGTACGAATCGTAGAGGAAGCCGTTCGCGACATTGCAGAAAGCGTCCGACGTAGTTTAGATTACTCGGATGAAGATTCGCCGGTATTAGACTTACACCCGAACGTCGTACTAGAGCGCGAATTTGCTTTCCTAGACAATAGTCTTTTACCCAGAAATAATAACGGTCCCCGAGATAACCCCAATAACGAGAACAATATTAACGAGAACAATAACGCGAATAATAACGAGGACGCAAGTGACGTACTCAGACTGCACCCGACAATAAGTGACGCACGTTCAGACACATCGGCCAATACACCGAGCAATAATTCCGGAAGAGGAGAGTTTTCTCTAACGTCCTACGATAGTAGCGTATTCGATCCGGAAGAAGAGGATTATATTCCCGCGGCCGGAATAATGAGTCAGCAAGGAAGAGCGGCTCAAACGAATGTACCCCGCGAGGACGCAAACGAAATGCCAGTATCGCCCGAGCAAGTAGACGCGGAAATAAACCGTTTAAGGTCAGTAAACCAACGGACACCCGCGAATAATCCACATCGAGCGTCGGAACCTGCGCGAGAATGCCCAGGCATGCAGGATTCCGTACTTGGTGAGCTACTAGAAGAAATCCGATCAATGCAGGATCGTATGCGGAGATTAGAGACCGCGAATTACGAACGCGACGACCACAGAGTCCCACGCGCTTCTAGTAACGGACCATTCGACATAACTTACGGACGAACGTTGGAAGACGTCAGAAACCAACACGATCCCGTGAATACGTACATTAAATTGAAGGAAGCCCGCGATATGATTCCGGAAATTGACGGAACTTCGCGCAGTCAGGTCCAAAAATTTCTAAACGCAAGCACCTATGCGATGAGCGAAATTAATCCCGCAGAAGAAAAGTCATTACTAAAGGCCATACTTTGCACAAAACTAACGGGAAAGGCGATGTACGACTTCCAAACGCGCGACATACGTTCTTATGCTCAATTAAAGCAAGAAATAGAAATGTGCTATTTAGCAAAGCGAAGCACCACGCATATTCAGCGAGAATTTAATATGCTCCGGCAAAAGCCGGGCGAAAGCGCGAGAGAATACGGACTCCGCGTAGATAAATTATCTATGGAACTTTATCAATCAATGATCGAAGGCCGTGGACATACTTCCGAGCAAAGAAAAGCGATATTAGATACGATACAGGAGCTAGCGCTAGAAAATTTCCAGCTAGGACTCCGCGATGACATACAGACTATCGTGCGATCGCGAAATTACGCCAACCTCACAGCGGCGATTTTGGGCGCCACGTCAGAGGAGAAATTAAAAGGACCTCCTCAGCGCTCGACATATACTACCGACCGAAGCAAGTACGGTCAGGAGCAAGCCCGACAAACTCGAAGCGTCGGAGTAAAGTGCCATAAATGCGGAAAGCTTGGTCATATGGGACAAGAATGCCGTACGAGCCGATATGCAAATAGATATTCTCTCCCGAGAGCCGAAAAACCTAGCGGAATACATACCGTAGAAAAGTATTGTAATCACTGCAAAAAAGTTGGGCATAGACGGGAAGAATGTTGGCTGTTAAATGGCCGACCCGAAAAAGAAAGGGCACGCCAATTGAAAACTGATGGTAATAAAAGCCACAGGTAAATGCAGCAGCGAGAGCAAGAAAGCATGCGTCAGACAAGGACGACGAAATATCGTATAGCAGCAGCAGCGGCAGCAGCAGTAGCAGTGAAGAAGAAAAGAGACAGAGAAAGAATAAGGCACGAGCCGCACGAGCCGTGAGCGAGTATCAGATTACTCAAGTGAGGAGTAAAACTGATAAAAATTATAATCTCGACCTAGTAACACTCCCGGTGGAAGAAGCCAAAACGGCAAAAATAAATTTTTTACTTGATTCCGGAGCAGCCCTCACCTTTATCAAAATAGGTAACCTGAAGGGCGATACACAAATGCGTGCGAAAAAACTCGCGCTGACAGGGATAACAGGACACCAGCTGTATACCCTTGGCAAAATAAAAGCCACAATAAACTTGGGAAAGAAATTCATACGCCACACGATGTACGTGGTAAACAACGACTTCCCGATGGAATATGAAGGAATACTGGGAATCGACTTTATCAAAAAGCACCGAGCTGACTGTCTCCATGGAAAGAATGTATTGAGAATCGGCGGAGTAAATCTTCAGCTCCGACCATATAAAAAGATAATATTACCGCCCCGCAGTGAAACGATTGTACAAGCGATTGCAGACCGAAATAGAATAGGCATTGTGGAACGTGAACAACCTATTCCAGGAATTTTCATTGGACATTGCATGGTAAAACCTGTAAATTTTGTTTGCCCGATAAGCATAATAAACGTCACCGAGAAGCCAGTGGAGATATACTCACCGCGTGTAACTCTAGAAGAGGTGAACGACACAGCTGACGTATTCACTTTACACGCGACTAACGAGCACGAATCAATTACAGAGCGACGCGAAAAATTACGCAATAAATTAAGAATGGATCATTTAAACGATGAAGAAAGAAAGGCGTTAGAGCACATATGCAATGATTTTAACGATGTATTCCATTTAGAAAGCGATAAACTAACGTGTACCCCGGCGGTGAAACACGAGATCCCGACGCGAGCAGATAGCGCGCCGGTGAGCGTCCGACCTTATCGCTTACCAGAGAAGCATAAGGAGGAAATAAATAGACAAATTAACAAGATGCTAGAGGATGGAATTATCCGCCCTAGTACAAGCCCGTGGAATTCTCCAATATTAGTAGTACCAAAAAAACCTGACGTTTCAGGAAAAATAAAATTACGAATTGTCATCGATTTCAGAAAGCTTAACGACCTGACAATAGGAGACTCGTTCCCATTGCCTAACATTGCAGAAATACACGACAAATTAGGAAGGGCAAAATACTTTTCAACTTTAGACCTCGCATCCGGGGTACCATCAGATACCGATGCACGAGAAGGATAAAAAGAAGACAGCATTTTCTACACCCAATGGACACTACGAATTTAACCGAATGCCTTTCGGTCTCAAAAACGCGCCAAGGACTTTTCAGCGCGCAATAATAGCGGTATTAATGGGTTTAGAAGGTATTAAATGCCTCGTATACCTCGACGATGTTGTAGTTTTCGGAGCAACGTTAGCCGAACACAACAAACGTCTAATCGAAGTTCTGGAGCGATTTAGAAAATATCGTTTGAAACTTCAACCCGATAAGTGCGAATTTTTGCGTAAAGAGGTACTATATTTAGGGCACATTATTTCGGAAAACGGAATACTACCAGACCCTGCCAACATACAAGCAGTGATAAAATGTAAAACGCCCACACGACCAAAAGATGTCCAGACGTTTCTCGGATTCGCTGGATATTACCGAAAATTTATTGAAAACTTTTCTAAAATAGCAAAACCCTTAACAAAATTATTAAAAAAGGGAGAAAAAATTTATTTGGACAAGCCGAGCAACAAATGGCGTTCGAAACACTAAAAGAAAAACTTACTACTGCACCTATATTAAATTACCCAGATTTTAACCAGGAGTTCTTGGTAACTACAGACGCATCCGACTATGCAATCGGAGCCGTATTATCACAAGGACAGTAGGACAAGATAGGCCGATAGCTTACGCCAGTAGAGTACTGAACAAGGCGGAACAAAATTATAATACAACGGAAAGGGAATTATTAGCTATCGTATGGGCCGTAAAGCATTTCCGACCATACGTATATGGAACGAAATTTAAAATAATTACAGATCATAGACCATTAATATGGTTATTTAACGTAAAAGATCCCGGCTCAAGATTAATAAAATGGAGACTCAAGCTGGAAGAATACGACTACACGATCATTCATAAGGCAGGAAAAATGAATGCAAATGCTGACGCACTAAGCCGAAACCCGATAGCGAAAGACGCACATGTCTACAACGTTCATCAAGAGGAAACACCGAGAGAATACTCGGAAGAAGATAAGATGCAAATATTACACGAATATCACGACTCACCTATGGGAGGGCACCAGGGAGTCACAAGAACTCTAAATCGAATCCGATTAATTCACAATTGGAATGGAATTACTAAGGACGTCGAAGAGTATATAAATAAATGTGAATACTGCCAGAAGAATAAACTGAGCAGAAAAACGAGAATGCCTTTAATAATCACGGATACTCCACAAAGACCGTTCGAAAAATGCGCCCTCGACATTGTAGGACCATTGACTATTACAAATAACGGGAATAAATACGTTTTAACATTTCAAGATAATTTAACAAAATTCAGTAAGGCAATTGCAATAGAAAATCAAGAAGCAGCCACGGTCGCAAAAGCTTTTATCACTAAAATTGTGTTGGAACACGGAATACCGGAGAAAATACTCACGGATCAAGGCACAAACTTTACGAGTGAAATGTTTAAAAACGTATGTAAATTATTAAAAATTGAAAAAATACAAACAACAGCCTACCATCCGGAAAGCAACGGAGCATTGGAGCGATCACATCGCACATTAGCCGAATATCTGAGAACATTATATAAATGAAGATCAAACAGATTGGGATGAATGGCTGCCTTACGCGATGTTTACATACAATACAACACCCCATACCACAACAGGGTTTACACCGTTCGAGTTAGTGTACGGTCACCAAGCTATTTTACCTACAGCCTTAACAAAGCCCCCAAAACTAACGTATACGTACGATAATTACGCGCAAGAACTTCGAGAAAGGATACGCGCGACTAACGAAATAGCTAGATTACACACGAAACAAGAGAAACTGAAAGCAAAACATCAATACGACAAAAAGACGAAAATAGAAACATTTAAAGTAGGAGACCAAGTTTATTATTTGATGAAACGGTTCGGCGAGGAAGATCAAAGAAGTTAGAAACGCAGTGGATCGGACCGTACATAATAATGGAAAAAATTAATGAGGTAAATTACGTAATCAAAAAGGGACGTAAAACGTTACGCGTACACGCAAACCGTCTAAAAGCATTCATAGAAGACTAAAAGCATAAATAAAAAGAGAAGAGATACAAAGAAAATTAAGCAAAAGCGTTCCCCAAAAATAATAAAAACCAAAATAAAAAACAATCCTACCTCAGTCCTGGAGGATGGGACGTCCATGTCCTACCCCGACTGGTAAATCAAGGCGAGGGGGGCGCATCACCCGACCATCGTCGGTGGGAAAACGCCGACCCCGCATAACAGCCGCAAAACGTCGCCGTTCTTCCCGTGCTTGTCGAGCCGCGAGAATTTCCTGTACCGCTCGACCAGGACCACGAATAGGCCAAGGGAGGATAAAACCGCCGTCAGGTTCAAATGCATGCCGCATAAACCAAGCGCGAAGAGGTTCCAAAGGGAACACTGCCAACTGAGGCTCCTCGACCTCAATTTCTATTTCAAAGTCACGCTCAAACCACATTGGCACATCCGATCCTGTCGGAGGCATAATTTTTTTTAATTGTTAATAGAGTCAGACAGTGAACTAAACGGCACAACCGACAGACTCAGACTGAGGCGAATAAAACTCACCAAGACAAAAGAGATAAATAAAATTGCGAGACAGCAGAATCTAAGACGACCACCATTAAATTATCAGAAGAGAACGAGATAAAAAAAAAAAGAAACTGCATGCACCTTCTGATTACAGGATGCTCGTTCTTTATCAATACCTCGCAACAGGAGCGCAACCCATACCACCGTATGAAATAACACCGTTTAGCAACGAGCCCGGTATCTACTTTGAGAAGATAGGACACCTGCAGCAAACGAAAACTACATGGAAATTAGCAATGCGAATAGACGTAACCGCAATAAGCATTAGACACCAACAGCTACAAAAATACATAAAACAAACCGAGGAACTTTGCAATCATGCTTTGGGTAATATAAAAAATACATGTCAGAAGGCTCTCCAAATAACTAAAAGGAAAACGACAAGACGACACGTACCTTAGAACATCTAAATATAATGTACAAATCACCTGTTAATAAACGAGGCCTAGTCGATGCCGGTCGGCCAGATAAGCAAAACGTATTTGGCACCATGGATGCAGAAGACTCAAAAAATTATAAACGAACAATTACAGATGCTAAATAATCAGCAACAAACATTACAACACGCAGCAAAAAACCAGCTGAAAATCATCAATTCAAACAATAGGCCACATAGAAAAATTGGAGAAAACACTTTCAAATAACGAAAATTTACTGGCAAATGTTACGAGGAAATTGCAAGACAAATTCATACATCAAGAGGAAATACAAGAACAACTGCTGATAATAACCACCATCCTATCTGACCTCACGACAGACATAAATGACATTACAGACTATCTAACATATACGAAAAAGACATTTTGCTTACAAGAGTACTGCCAATAGAAAATATAATCATAGAATTACAAAAAGCAACCTCACACTTAACAGGAGGATTACACTTCCCTTTAAAATCCAAACAAAGAATTGGAACACTATCGAAAAAATGTAAGCATAAGTGCGTATTACGAAAATTCGAACGTATATACTATTTTCGCGTTCCCTATAGTAGCCTATCCGGTATATGAAATAATAAAAATTACCCCCGTTCCAATTCACAACAACCATAATGTATTTCACTTTTAGAACCCTCACC